>JAQIXG010000883.1:0-26495 GCA_034700105.1 Oconnorella tubifera | reverse complement strand
TACATGGCTTCTTTCCTGTTAACTTTTCATTATTTAGCGATTGTATCAAGAGTCCATTTATGGATCTTACACGACTAGCGACTAATTGCTACGTAGGCCTTTCCACATGCGAAGAGAATTATTTAATTCCTATAGATTAGCTTGTTACTTAGTGAATTTTATGATGGATTCATGCATTGTCATCGAGAGTAAGCAATTCTATAAAATTTCAGCTCGATTGGACAGTAGGAAGTGATAGAAAAATCAATTACAAAATTCCGTCTAAACACACAATACACAAGATTGTAAGTTGATATAAGCGAGGTGATAATAATAATAAAAAAGTAAATAAAAGCATCAATCTAACTTTTATAAATTTTAAATTTCACTATATTTTCAAAGATCTACCCAACCAACCTGTCCCTCTCTAAATCCTCTCTAACTTTCTCTCTCGCTCTCTTTGCTTCCTCCTTATCTTTCCTCAATGTCATTTCAGTTTCCTTCTTAACCATTTCTTCTTTCCAAGTCTTGAATTTAACCATTTCCTGTCCGAGTCTTCTTCTTTCAACTTCTTCTCTTTTTTCTTTCTCTTTTTGCTCCGTCAGTTTTTTCTGCTGTTTTTCTGCGAGTAAAGCAGCCGCTCTGAAAAACAATATATTATTATTTACTAAAAAATGATATATTTATTATATATTTTATATAATAAATATATCATTATAGTTCAAACAAGTTTCGCAAATAAAAATGCAGTTGAGAGAATGTCAAAAGATTAAAAAGTATCTTGGAAAACTATCCCAAAAGTTTATACACTTTTATAGTTTAAATATAAATAATAAATATAAATAATAAATATAAATAATATAAATAATAAATTTCAACATTTATTTCAGCCGAAACTTTTGCAATAAAATGACGCACCTTTGTTTTTTTTCTTCTATATCAAGTTCTTGCTGCGATGTCATCGTATTTGCGTCACTTTCTTGCGTCACTATTTCGCTATCGTCACTTGTCATAACAGCATCACTGCCCCCAACAGCGCCACCGGCATCAGCCGATGTCGCGTAGTCAACAGAGACAGCGATGGCTTCAGACGGTTGGCAGTCAGCAGCGGTTGATTTTATATCAGACGCTGGCTGGTTGGCTGAATTATGTAGCTATAACGCGTCAAGTTAAAATTCTTTTAATAAAATTTCTTTTTTAATCCAACTGAATAATTCAATTAAAAAATAATGAAAAAATAATTCAATTGAAATATAATTTCTACATTACAAATAGAGCATGTTTAAATATGTCTCCTATACGAAAATGAGCATATCCTAATACTAATAATGCAATCTATCTCATATGCATACTTTTAATCTATAATTTCGATATCGATTAAAAGCATCAGCTTAGGACATGATAAATTGCGATATTTAGGAAGAATGCGATAAAGTACACAATTAAATACAATAAATAAACAAATATAAATATATACAATTAAATGCATTAAATGACCAAACAGGAAATTCTTTATAAATGAAATGACACCTGTAGAGCGTGCTTAAATTTATCTACAAGATCTGGAGACAGCATAGCTCCTCCACAAACTTCCAGTGGAATTCCATTCGTTCCGTTAATAAAAAACACACTCGGAACACAAATAACTGGATCTAATAGAACTCTAATCAAGGATCATCATCACCATCATCATTATCATCATCATTATCATCACTATTATTATCTATTATTATCATTAATATTAGTTCTTGTTAAGCAAGCGATTCAAAAATCAAATAATTAATGACTAAAAGTTACTTTGTTATTTATTCAATAAGTCATATTTCTTATTTACTTATTTAGTCATGTTAGTTATTTATTTATTTTAGTAGTTATTTTTAAAAGTAATATCTTAGGTTTTTCAATAAAATTCACAAAAAGTTTCTTTAAAAAGGATACAAATTTGAGCAAACTGGCGTCCGGGTTCACTGAAAATAAAAGTACATAACATTCATTTATTTCATTTCAATTATAACATAGTAAGATATCAGTGTATATTTGTTCTATTGCATAAAATTTAAATACAATAAATACAAAACAAAGCGTATTTTAAACCTGCTGGCTTCCAGTTTAATAGCGACGCATTTATTAATGACACAGATTTGACTGACACTCGTGTCATCCCAAACTGATGTCATCTGACGCGATGCATCAGTGTCATCTATAAGTAAATTATGTACATTTAGAAAAGCATAATACTGATTAAATATTATGATACAAACTAGATACTAGTTTAAAGATACTATGACACTAAATAGATACTCTTAAAAAAATTAGATACTAGTTTATAAATACTACGCCATTAAATAGATGTAAATAGATACTATGATACTAAATACTAAACAGAAAGTAAATCGATAAACAGATACTAAACGTAAACTTAACAGATATTAATGAACACACACTAAATTGTTAAACAGATCCTAAACATGAAGATAAACAGGTAATACACAGACTGTTAAGAATAAACAGACAATAAACAGACTGTTAAGAATAAACAGATAAACAGACAATAAACAAACTGTTAAGAATAAACAAATAAACAGATAATAAACAGACTGTTAAGAATAAACAGATAATAAACAGACTGCTGAATCATTTACCATAGATATAAACGATAAAGACGCTTTTGTTTGTTTTTGCTCTCTGAATGGCATCCACAATGCTCCCCACAAACCAGTCCATCTTTTCTCTATAGTAGTTTAATATTATAATATCACAAAAATGATTAAATTTGGAGAATTTTTAATATAATTTAATAAAAGTCTTCGTGGAAAAATATTGCATATAAATTCTAATACTATTTTTAGCCACGAATGAAATCAAAATTCAGAAAACCATTATCATGTGTCTGACTATATGTGATTGTGTTATACGATTGTGATCGATATGTGATTGATTTGTGATTGACTTAAAACACTAAATTGGATTCATCATACTCTGGAATGCGAATCATGTGAAACTGGATTCATACTTTTGGATGCGATGCGTTCAAAGATATGATCGTGGATGTGAATGACATGATGTGACGGGATAGGATTGAAGATTCATCCAACTAGATGCTGGATGTGATGCGGAGATGTGGAATCACACATTTGATTGTGATGTACAAAGACTGAATTGAAGATTCACACTAGATGTGAATGTAATAGAAAAAGTCTACTATATTCACATACTTCATTGTGATATACAAAAACTCTTTTTCTTGTATTTTCATTGAATTGTTTTCAATTCTATCTAATTCAATGATACAATTCGTAACAGGATAAAATTAAATGCAGACACATGAAACTACTAAATATTTTATTTTGTAGTTTCATGTGTACACAATAGAGTATATATTATTATATTTAATTATTAAGCCTACAGCCTAGTCTAGCCTACAGCCTAATCTTCTTGCCTGCTGCCTAGTCTTCTTGCCTGCAGCCTAGTAACTAGTCATGTGACCAAGCAAGCAATTCCCCCCCCCCCCCCCAGCAGCGATCAGCTAAATGCTCATCGTCTTGACAACCAGTCGTTCTGCTGTCGTAGGCCTTCTATTGTAGGCCTGGAGAAGCAATTATACATAAAAGAAATAAAGAGAAAGATTTGTAAGAGAAACTCAAGAAGAAAAACAAGAAGATATCTGGGAAGATCTTGTGGAGAGAAAAAGTGGTGCATTTGGGGGAGCAGCAAAATGTTCAAGAACACTTTTCAAAGTGGGTTTTTATCCATTCTATATAGCATTGGAAGCAAGCCTTTGCAGATTTGGGATAAAAAGGTACTGGTTGGTTTTAATTTGTAAAGTCAAATTGTTAATTATTGTGTTGATAAGTATTACTTGTAATTAGAAAAGTATATATGTTGCAAAGTAAATAACATCAGTTTAAAATGGTAAATAGTTGAATTGAACTATTTATTGCAATATTCAATTAATTTAGAAATTTTAAGTTAGCTGTAATGTTGAAAAGTTATAGAACTCTCTGATTGATATTAACATGAGACTATGACCATTTTGCAGTTTAAATTCACATCCTTTACATAATTTTATTGACTAAAATTGAGCGGATATTTTATGCTACAGGTTCGGAATGGTCACATTAAGAGAATAACGGACAACGATATACAGTCTTTGGTTTTGGAAATCGTTGGTACAAACGTCAGGTTTGCATTCTATATTATTTTAGTACTATCTTAATTTCAGCTATGAATACAACATAACACTAATAAGATTATTAAGATTATACTAATAACACTATTAAGATTATAGTTAATTGTTAATATGATACTAAAAGGCTGCTAACAATGAACTTAATTAAAATAAGCTATAATATGTTTTTTAAATCGCTGTATATAAAGAAACTGAATCAAGATTTCAAATGATTTGAAATCCAACTCTAATTATTAATGTATTCAATTTGTTGATACAATTTTATTATCAAACAGCGATGCAATTTGACATAATAGAAGCAATTTTAATAGAATTGCTGAATTAAATATTAATTATGCAATTAATTTTAGTTGATTATTTTCAGCACAACATTTATAACGTGTCCGGCCGACCCTAAGAAAACGCTCGGCATTAAGTTGCCATTTCTTGTTATGATCATTAAAAACCTCAAAAAGTATTTCACTTTTGAAGTTCAGGTCTGATTTAACACAGTAATTTTACAAATAGAGCATTGATATTTGGTCTTGTCAAATATTTCTGATACCTTCAACTTTACACTAGATATTTAATATAATAATTGAATTGTTTAATTTTTTTCAACTGTGTTGACAATAATATAGAATTTAGATTCCGTTATGTAATCCAGCTGATTCAATGTATCAAATTGTTTTTTAATCATTGAAATAGCTTTGCTACTGTGTCACAAATGTTTAGATTTGCTTTTTAATCTCAAATTCATCATTTTCACACGCAAAATAGTCTATTTTACTAAAACTTCATCTTTAACATACAACAAATAACTTTTTCAAACTTCATATATCTTAAAATTATCTATTTAAATTGTTTTCAATAATTTATTAAAGTTATTTATTTATTTCAGTTGTACTAATTTGTGTCTTAATAAAATCTCGTAATTTCTTGTTAGGTTTTAGACGACAAAAATGTTCGTCGTCGTTTTCGCGCCAGCAACTACCAGAGTACAACGCGCGTCAAGCCTTTCATTTGCACGATGCCCATGAGGCTGGATGACGGATGGAATCAGATCCAGTTCAATCTTTCTGACTTCACGAGAAGGGCATACGGAACTAACTACATCGAAACTTTACGAGTTCAGGTAATACGATAAAAAAGATACGGATGTATCAGAAGATACAAAAATGATGATTTCATTTCTTCTAGACACTTTTTTCCGCTTAGATTTCTAAAGTAATAGCATCTTCGTGTACGTAAGTACAGCATTTGTTGACATGTCCTTCGTTTTTTACGAGAAAAAAATTAGTTTTTATTATTTGGTACGGTAGTTAAATATGACTGGATAGATATGGATGTTTTACTAGCAGTAGCCTTCTTTTCTCAGCGTTATATATAAAGTTACTGTATTTTATAGAAGTAGTTAGAAAATTGTCCATTGAAATTGTAATTAAGTTGAAATTATAAGCACGAGACAAATGATCGATAAATGCATCATCTGAAACCAGGTCATTGTTTCTGAAATCAGTCAATTCAGAAACTGATTTTCAGAGCTAGAAACTTGGTTTTCCAGAAAATAACTTCTGAAAGTCAAATTTCTGGAAAAAGATACGATAACGTATATGATAATTTCAATTAGCATATGTAATAGTAATTAAAACGATTAGTTTATTGGGAATCATTAAATTTGATGTTTTATTCTGGATAACTTACAGATTCACGCCAATTGTCGTATTCGTAGAGTCTACTTCTCCGATCGTCTTTATTCTGAAGAAGAACTACCCGCAGAATTCAAACTCTACCTTCCAGTTCAAGGAAGAAAATAATCCCTCCGATAATATTACTACAGTTTAGTTGGATTACTTAAAGCGGGGGCGTTTTAGAATTATGCAATTTCTATTAAATATTCGATCAGTAATTTATTTATTTCGGTTTTAATAATTTGCTCAACTTTCTGAGATCATGGTTAAGTTAATGCAATGGACAGGTTTAGTTTAAATGTTTGTAGCAAGGTATTGGTTTTAACAAAGTTCAACCCTTAGATAATTTAATTTATCATATTAATGGATATTATTACAATGACTCGTTAATTACATCTTTATTCGCTAACCCTAATTATTGGACTCTTTTTCTTAATATTTAAACATTTATTTAATAAAAAATGACAGCAATAAAATAGATACCATTAATCTGGACTGTGCAACCTATAGTACTACAAGGTGGGGCTTATTAGATAATAATGCCTGGCTTTTAAATCTAGAATTTCTCAAAATCTTTATTTGATAAAATAAATTCTGTTTCATAAAGTCCATTTATTTAAACAGTAACACTCAATAATACCACATGAAATAACGATAATAATAATAACAATAATATGATACAAATGAAATAAAATTACATCCGTGTTAAACCGAAACCAAGCAGCGAATCAGCGTTAAAGTCTTCTAAGTTCAAAGCAGAAATATTTACAAACAGTTTACAATAACACTAAATTGAATTAATTAATTTAATTTAATTAAGTGAATTAAATGGTTCTGCAAAACTTTTCATCTACGACACTACGTCTACCGACATTTGGTCTATGGCCATTTGGTCTACTGACATTTGGTCTACCCTAACTGTAATCCTTAAAATAGTCCTAACCCTAGCCCTAACCCTAACTTTAACCCTAATTTTATGGTAAATCAAAAGTCTGTAGACGAATTATCGTAACACATAGCAAAATGTCAAACCAGAAATGATAAACCATATCTGTAACTAGCATCTCATAGAATAACACAATACATTAGCATTAAACTTGATAGCTTAAAAATAAGAAATATAATATTATACTCATTTTTATAATGATGATAATTACGAAAATATCGATAAACTACATTCAAATCTGTTAGACACATGACTGAACTGATCAAACGTAAAAATGTTTTAAAGTTAAAATTACAAACGATTTAAAAGTCATTAAACGACGAATGTTAAACACAAAAACTAAATGATTGACTCTTTATATTTTATAAACGGATGGATTACTAAACGAAGCAAGATATAAATAATAGCAATTGAAAAATAAAAAACTGATTTAAACAGTGTCAAAACGTAATAATATAAAAAATGTTCAATTTAAAGATTAATCTAACAAGTTTAATTATACAAAAATTACTAATGTTAATAAAGATAATTTAATTCCTCAATATAGTTCAAACTTGATGCAACTTGATGCATCACTTATTCAAAATCAGCGTAAAATATAAGACACATATTTCGAAAATAAGCCTCCAACACAAAATAATGCAAATATGAAAAGAAATATTTTCGCAAATCAATGAAAACTGAACAATTCTGCAAGCATCTAAATATTAGTACATGAAATAGATGTAAAATTGTATTCGATTACATAAGATACATGTATTGTCATCAATATATTAGATACAACGCTTAATAAATACATACATAACGTGTTAATTAGTGTGTAATTTCTCTATCATCTAAAAATAGAACATCGCAATAAGTTCGCATAAAGAAAATAAAGCTGTTTTTTATTCAAACAAAGACTTATATGCTACAGCCAGATTGTAATAATATCCATTAACACTCAAAACAGCAACAGCGCATGTTCGACTCTACCATTATAGTAATAGTTTTTGTGCTCATCGCTTAATTTCACAGTGTCACATCAGCACCAAAAATACTATTTCCAGTGCATATAACATCAACATTCTATCATCAAAGTATAGTACCCCGACAAAAGATCCCTGAATATATTAACCCCAATAAAATGGCCCAAGCAGTTCATCCAATAACCCTAACTCACCCTAAACTTAACCCTAACCTTAGAATTAACCGTAACTTCAATCCTAGATCTAACCCAAATCTTACCCCGATGAATTAATAGTTGGGGCCATTTTGTCGAGTCATTTTGACGGGTCACGCCAAAAAATAAAAAATGAGAGCTAATATGAATGTTGTAAACTGGGCTTGCAGAAATAAAGTAATCTTGCTTTCTGGAACATTCCTTCTTTGGGATTGTCAAAATAAGAACACAATGTTTGAAGCAATGTCTGAATTACTTATTATAACAAAAATGAGATGTAAATGTTAATGATAATGTAATTGTCTAGAATAAATGGATGTATCCTAATTGATTTTGTCTCACAGAATATAAGATTTAATAAAGTCTAACAGTGTTTATATAGAGAAAAACTGAGAGAAGGAGAGAGAGAGAGAGAGAGAAAGATACAAAGAGAGAGAGAGAGAGAGAGAGAGAGAGAGAGAAAGACAGACAGAGACAGAGAGATAGAGAGAGAGAGGGAGAGAGTTAATGCATTTTACGCAGTTCATCATGAGTAGCTGCAATCTCTTCATCTGAATCCAATAGACTCGGCAGAGCGCTACAATTAAAAATAAAATAAAACAGACAGAGATACAGATATACAATCAGACAGACAAATAAACTGACAATCAGAAGAATAGACAGAGAGACAGATAAATAGAGATACAGACATAACAATACATAAACAGACAGACAAACAGCTAGACAGATTACAAAACAGATAACTAGACAAACAGACAAGCTAATATAGCAAAGCCAAAAAAATAGTTTATTTATGAAATAATTTGTTCTACAGCGAAAATACAGAAATTTAACTTAAAGATAAATTTAATTTAAAAAACAGGTATATAATACCATACCTATCAGCCAAAGAGGGGGGTATATGTTCTTCAATCCATTTTAAATCAGCATCCTAAATTTACAACAAAAAGTACTCTTTAAATATCGAAATTATTTATTTTAACTAAAACATGATTACTGCAAACACGAGTTTTTCAAAGTCAAAAGAAAACAATGATTTAATAAAGAAGAAAATAAGAACAGAAAACAACATCTAAGCTAAATAAATAAATAAAATAGTTAGCGTCTGGAATTATTGCATAATAATGAACGATGTCTCAAACGTAGCTGTCGATTTAAGCGCCTTACTAAAGGATGTAGCGAGTTAACAAAATAGTGAGCTATACAGGATTTGAACCTGGACCTGACGCGTCCGAATTCAGCGCTCTAACATCTTCTCAAAAATCTTAACCAAAAGCGTAATAATTTTATTCATTTTGTGGAAAATTTGATGGCTTACAATTTCCTGCGGTTTATTCCTTGACTTGGATCCGTTCTCTCTGCCTTCCGTACGTTGTCTAATGCCATCTGGGGATTAAAAATGAATGATTTAAAATAAAATGAATTATTAAATAATATAAAAATGATATTCGAAACGTCAACTTTATTGCAAGAAAATCAACTTTATTGCAAGAGGCATTTTGTATAAACAAACGCGTTATCTTTTCAGAAGAAATTACGCGAGAAATAAAAAAATTGAAATCTAGTTATTTATAACAAAACATAACATTCGTTTAGATTAAAAAAAACCGTGCAACTTTACTGAATAAAAATTACTCAATAATTTACTTTTAAAAAAGATATTAAAATTTCTCAAAAAATTACTTGAAAATTACTCAAAAATTGAAATATTCTGAAAATACAAATTGTTTTTTAGAAAACATGATAGATACCGAAAGCAGTGTTCATCATTGGCTCCTCAGATTCTACATCTTCAGCGTCCAATAAAGGAGAATAGGCGTATCTAGATTATGTAAGATTAAGTTTAATGTCTGGATTACCGTATTTTAAGAAAGATGTCTCAGACGTAGCTATCAATTTATACGTCTTACTTATTTATACGTCTTAAAGGGTGCAGATAGTTAGAGAAATTGTGAGCTAATTATCCGGCATTTAAACCCGGAACTATCGATTTCGAATCTAGCGCTCTAACCACTTCTCTAATGAGATTTGTCAATAAGACACCTACTTCATAAAACAAAGGCATAAAAACTGAGCATACACAGTCAGCAAAAATATTAGAATTTAAAGAAATAAAATTTGAAGAAATAGAATTTAAATAGAAATAGAAATTTAAATTGAAATAGAAATTAAAGAAATAGAATTGAATAAAGTTCAATGACAGAATTGAGCTTGTATTTATCTAATATTGCGTACAAATGACTGAATTAAATAACGACTAAATCGAAACACCTTAAATTCGTAGAAAAAAGAGCACAATGATTCAGTGAATTAATCCGGTAAAATCAGCTTAAAAATCAAATAAATGAAAACAGCTCAAGTAAAGTTAAACTACTGATTCCTGAATAACAGAAATCTTTGCATTATTCAATAACATGAATTGAAAAATTGAAACATATCTATTATATTATTTAATAAACATCTTTATTATTGAATAAAAGAGATGTTTATAAAAATACTAGAAATATTTGAAATAGAAATTAAAACAGTAAACTAGAACCTCTGATTATTAGCTGAAGGTCTCCACAGGATCATAATAACCATGAGAAGTATAGAAAATAGAAGATGCCAAAATGCTTCATCTACCCACAGCTCTTTCCAGTCCTGTTTATATAAACGCAACAAACCGTCGTTTATCTCTCGCTTAACGTCACATCAGCGCAGAAAGTGAACAATTTGCGCAGTAGTTATGAACTACTTGTAAAAACCAAAGCAATAAATGTTCGGCAGATTATTAACGCAGTGCAGTATTAGATTTAAAATTAACTCAACTGACTAATAATACTACTAATATGTAAAATAATTAAAACATTTGAACAAGAAAAAAAATCAATTTAATATCTAAAACTTGAAAATAAAAACACATCTAGACTAGGCACATTTAGGCTACGCCTTATTATTTATCAACATCTTGATAAATTGAATCAAAAGTGAACTTACTTTAACGCAGTCTGTTATCTTGTGTTGCTTGATGGACCAAATCATAAAGGCTACAGATGCTACAGTACGACAAACAAAACTTATCAGTAACACGAATGTCAAAAAGATGCATTATAAAAACATCAACGGATTCTTTCTTAATATAAATAAATGCAACAACACAAAAACTTTCAATTAAAAACTTCAGTTGAACAATTCAATTAATTAGACAAATTAATGAATTAACTTTAGTTGAACAATTTAATTTAATTAGAATATCGTTAACTAATAAGATAATGTATAGATATCAATGGAAAGAAAATTTCATTAAGACAGTTACAAAAACAAGCACTAACGCTGCAATAAGATAGAAAAAGCATTCAGCTAAATAAATCAGTTAAAGCCAAAAACTGACCTCAACTTGAAACTTGACTAACGAAATAGACATCAAATTACGAAATATTCCATAAAAATATTTCTCTCTATGTAAGTTTAAATATAAAATGGATTTAATCAGTATTATACCTATAATAGAGAAAATCAGTGTGTTTGTAAAATGTCTGTAGAGAGATAATTTGATGACGTTTCGTCTGATGCGAAGCGTTCTCATAGTTTGAACGAGACCAGAAAATATGTGCGCAGTACTAGTCAAGGTATCATAGCGCTAGCATTTAAATCACGCGCGCTATACACTTATCAAAAAACAAACAAATTTAACACCGTAATAAAATTGAAATCCGTTATTTTAAAAGGCAAACTTTCACTACAAAACATCACATTGAAAAGGATATCCACCAGCAGAGGGCGGCGTCTAGTATAGCCAGTACAATGAGAGGAATTAGAAAAGTCTTGCTAAGCTCTGCCTTGGACTGTAAATAATATTAAACAAAACAAAAAATTATTTGTTCAACAAAAATATAAAAAAAACGAAAAACTCTACAAATGTTGAAATCATAAGTAATGCTCTAACAAAAGTTATAGATAGTTGACGAGAAATTACTTTATATATTTGTTTCTGAATAATAAATATGCAATTCTTAATGAAACTTTAGTTTAAATACATACTTTAGTATTAAGCGATATATGATATATACAATAAGCACATACAATAAGCAATATATACGATATATATACAAAAAGCAATATACGATAAGCGATATACAATAGGGTATAGTTATACATACAGAAGTGACACGCATGCAACCCTCTACTGCACTGACAATATAATAGACGGCTCCCATTATTAAGATCTTATGTAAAGTCTCTCCCAGTCTGGGCCTACAGAAAACATTATAGTAGAGGCAGTTAGATTTAAATATACAACAGAAACTATTACAGTAGAGGCAGTTTAGATTTAAATAAACAGATAAAGATATAGACAGATAGACCTACAGAAACTATAATAGTAGAGGCATTTTAAATTTAAATAGACTAGGGCAATAAAACTATTATAGTAGAGGCATTTAGGTTTACACAACTATTAATACACAACAGGGTTAATACAGGCACAACTATTTTAAAGTCATTTAGTTTTAAATTTTAACTAAATAAAAATGTCGCGCACCTAACAATACCGAATCCAACGCTAACGATAACGACCAACATTCTTGATAGCGTTCTTTTAGCGCACGATAGCAGTTCACCAAATATAATAGCGCCATAGACTGATAGACAACGACAAAGATATCATAGTAGTAAATCATACGTAATAGAGAGAGAGTTTGTTTAACTAAAATATAATATGAATTCAGTTAAAAATATGAAAAAATTAGAAAAAAGAGTGACAGTGTAAAGCAACGGTTCCCAACCTTTCTGATGCTGTGACCCCTTGATAACATTTGCCAAGTTGTGGCGACCCCAACGATAAAATTTTAAAATTGTGGCGACCCCAACACAAACAATTTGTTATATTTTTGGTCAACATTTATTTCTTTGCAAATTGATATTTTTAAAATCAATTTGCAAAGAAATAAAATGTTTAACGTTACATTTTAAGCGTTTATTGTGCAATGTACATTTGCATGCACATTGCACAACAAATGCGGTTTTTATTTAAAAATTAATTCTCAGAAGGTCTCAGGCGACCCCTGGCAAATTGTCAGGCGACCCTAGTTGGGGTCGCGATCCACAGGTTGGGAACCGCTGGTGTAAGAGAATGTTTTATATCATATCAGCTCAAATTAGCTAAATCAAGTTATTCTATAAAACATTCCGATTTAAAATATATCATTGTTAAGTCAATGAAAATATTACACGTTATTATTTCATTTTAAAATAAAATAAAATTTAAGTCTGGAGTCACTAAAGTTAACTTTTTAAAATCTCACCTGATGAATAGCCTGTGTGATTTAAAGTCTGGTACTCTCCTAAATAAACAGTTTTCTCCAATAAACCTATCAAATACAATAATTAAAAACGGCATCAAGAACGACTCTTTATTTCTGACAAGTAACTCACAAACGAGGCTATAAAACAAAAATGTGATATTTAGTCTACACAAGCTTTATCAAAATCTAATCAATCAAATGCTAGTTTTACTAAACATACTAAACTTTACAAATTCATAATTTTACAAATGTGCAGAAATTAATCAATCAAAATTGATCAAAAGTTGAGCTTTTACCGAGCAGAATGACCGCTCCGATCCAATATTGAACGCGTAGAATGTCCTTGCGGTAATAACAACAAAGAATGAGCCAGACGAGAAAATAGATGAAATACATTGTGAACATTACTGCGTAAAACTGCAGCAATAAAAAACACTCTTTTACGAATAAAACTTCTAATATCAATCTTGTACTTACTGATGTAATAACACGATTCAAGCTTAGAAATACATTAACGATTCTTTAATCAATTAATTAATTAAATTCCTTAACAAGATTTGTATTGTTTAATGAATAAAATAAATAGACGTAAAATCGAAAAGTATTATCATTGAAATTATCGAAGCAGTCGCAATAAATATAGATCTAGTTAAATATTTACGTAGTAGAATCCAGATTTAAAAAACGATGTAATCAAATGAATTTCTATTTATTTTTTAATTTAAATAAAGTTCAGTGGTAAAGACCGGAAGTAACGGCCAATCAGCGGCTGATAAATGTCCACCGCCTGTCCCTATTGGTTCTACTAGAGCTGAAATAAAAGCATTAAACAAATTATTTGTAAACTCTTCAGAGATTTCAAATATTAACATAACGTAAATTTCAGTAACAATAAATAATTAATTAACAATCAATTATAAACGTAAATAAATCAGTCAATTAACAAATCAGTCAGTAAATCAACTGAATCAATCAATAAATCAATCAAGCAATCAATCAATCAATGATTCAATCAATCACAACCCAATCAATCAATCGTTAAATCAATCGTAACCCAATCGATCAATCAGCGAATCAATCAAATCAATCGAAATTTCAGAAATGTAAATTGTTACAAACCCGTTAGATTTTTATCCAGCTTTCCTTCTACAGTAAATCTAATAGCAAAGATGTAAAAACCGTCAAATTTTATCTGAATTTCTCCAGGATTCTACAAAAATGACAATAAATTTTATTCTTAATAAATTTTTTATCAGTAAAAGACTAATTGAAAAAGCTCGTTAGAGAAGTGGTTAGATCGCTGGACTCAGACGCTACGGGTCCAGGTTCGAATATCTCGTAGCTCACTATTTCCATAACTCACTGCACCCTTTAGTAAGACGCTTAAATTGGCAGCTACGTCAAACATCATTCGTATAATACGATAATCCGGATGTTAAACTTAACTTGGTGCACCCTTTAGTAAGACGCCTAAATTGACAGCTACGTCTGAGAAAATATTTATTTAATTTTAACTACCCATTTAGTTTCATTGACAGAGGAAGCAGTAGATGGCGCCACCACTTCTGTTCCATTAACTGGAACAGCAGTGGTCTTCATCTCTTCAAATGGCTGCTTCTAATTTAAATAAAATTATAACAAGTATTTAATATCAATATCATTCATTTATTACATTTAAATTTTTTTAACTGAATGAAGAATGAAAATAGAATGAATACATTTTTTATTTCTTTGTAGGTTTTTATGTCACATCAGCACAATAAGGCTACGCACTGGGTACGCAAGTGATGAGTGATTGCTAATAGCGTGCAGCAAATAATTTCATCTTTTGGAAATTACACAACAAGCTACAAATAGATTTCAATCGTAAAGAATTTACTCAGCAAATTAAATTGCGATTACAAAAGTTCAAAATTGCACTGCTTTAAAACTTACAAATTTCACTCATAGAAATTTTTTGATAAATACGTTTTTTAAATTCTAATAAAATCTTTGATGAAAATGTTAGCACTGCAATATACGGAAAACTAAATCAAGTCAAAAGGGTAAACTCACAGATTGAGCGAGAGTCCAACCGTCCGAATCATCAAACTACAGACAGAAATATCACAACAACGAAATAAAACAATTAGAATTAATCCGTTTCAAGGACAATAGCACACTAGTCAGAGAAATACTACAAGCAAGCCATGAAACGTACATTTTCTCAGTTCTAGGACAATTAGTCAAAGGACTGTTCATCTAGGATTATTATTATAACGGACGATTCTTATAACCCCTAACCCTAACCTTAACCCTAACACTAAACCTAACCCTAACAAATATCCTTGACGAACAGTCCGTTGATGAATCATCCTTTGACGAAACGTCCTCATACCCATTTTCATATACTGCTAGTAACTCAATTAATTCTATAAATACTAGTAACTCAAGAAAAAGCATAATATAATGTAACTATATACTAACGTGCAACTTTTCTGTACAATTTAAACTTTCATCTTTTCTGCTCGCTAACTTATGAACGAATGAAATGCTGCCTCCATTCACTAAACCATTGCATGCCTGAAACAATATAATCACTCTGAAACAACTATACACTAAATGTTTTCTGCTTATTACGATAAGAAATTCTTTCTCATTGCAATGATGAATTTGATCTCGATGGTTATGATACGTCACATCAGCACTAAAGAGGATACATAGTGACAGAAAATGATTAAATTAAAAAGGATCAATTGCACATTGAATCAATAAAAAAACCTCTCAAATATTATACTAGTAATAAAATTGCTTACAAGCGTACAATCAAAATAAATGAATTTAAACATCAGAGTCCGTTAAGTGTTTTCTGTCTTTAAGATTATTGATGACATAAATATCTTGAACCGAAACGTATAATCCAAGAGAATAATGAATAAATTACTTAGTTCATACAATACAGAAACAAAACCGATAATTAATACATAAATATAATTAAAATAGTTAATTAAAGAACTGTTTACGCGAAAAAAATAAACACAAAGTAAAGTACTACAGTGAAAAATACAAACATTTACAAAATGTATTATAATTATACAGATTTAAAATGTAACGCAAGAAATGTAATAATATAATTAATGTTGTTAATAAAAAGTTCAACCATGGCATTTCCATTTTCTTCCACGTCAGGTACAACGTCCGCGCAGTGTATTGAAAACATTTCCCAAGAAACACCCTTCAGTAAAACTTCCTTATCCTTTGGGCAGTCCACTGCAATTATGACATTTAATTACTTAATTACTTTTATATTGCTTTTATTATATTAAATTGCATCGCTATATGTTTAATAAATTATATGTAGTTACTTAGTTATATCTATTAATAATAAGTAAAATTAATATGACCAAAGATTGCCTTTAAGTTGTTGTAGACATCAAATGTCTGAGATTAAGGTTTATAAAAAGTAGCTGAAGGATTAAATGACGTGCTAAAGGGTGAAAAAGTAGCTGAAGGATTAAATGACGTGCTAAAGGGTGCAGCGAGTTAGCGAAACGTTCAAATTCACGCTAAAACTTAAATATGAGACATTATAAACAAATTTATAAAATTAGAAAGGTTTGGAACTGTAGAAAACTGACTTGTAAATCTGAATACAGAATTAGCATACATCGATCTGACTGCAAAACCCGCGTATAAATTCCCAGCACACTTAAAAAATAACAAAACAAATGTATTTCATCAATTCTCCTAAACATAAAAAACAAAAATATACCATCAATATTTTCATAAATATATTAACAATTATATTATCATCAACTATTTTCACGGGGACCTAAACCGAAATGAAACCAAAATAACTTATTTTATCAACATTTAACTATATAAACTCACATAAGTCAGTACAATTTCCTCTATCGCTTTCTCCGGCATCCCTTCCGTGTATTTACATAAAGAAATAAATAGAAATATTTGAAATAAAAACATTTTATTAATTTTATTGTAAAATTTATAAAATTTACAATAAGCCATGTTTATTGTTTTTTGCCAACACACAGAAAAAATTTTATTGCGATTTTTTTCTGAGAAATAATTTAGTTCAAATCAAAATCAAAATTCAGTTACGAATGCAGATATTTTGATTCATTTATTTTTTAGTCTCCTTATTAGGGACTGAAATAAAAATACTTGTAGAGAATAGTCTACTTTAATTAAATTACTTAATAAAATGGTCATTATAGCAATGTAGAATCAAGCAGTAATGAAATTGTGGCTTAGCGTTCGAATCTTAGAATCTAACCCAATTTCTATAATAGAAGCCCGTGCTTGAGTGCAATTGGTTTATTTTCAAGTATTTTGCTGAAATAAACTTACAAAGATGTCATTAAATGCATAATTGAGCCATTTTTGCAATTATTACCAGTGTTTTGTAGAACAATCAATCACAATGTTTAATAAAATTGACTGTTTAAAGTGTAGTCTCACTTCAAGTAGAGGTAATAAAACTGCTGAAGTAGATCATAATATATTTTTGCCAATTATTGGTGCCATTTATTTAGACTAATATAAATAATTATGGAAATAAATCGAGTTTTAGATATTAAAAGATATTAAAACTCCTAGGCCTAGATATGTTTGAGGAAAAATTGTTGAATAATTTTTTGTTACGCTCTGTTTAACGCCTCAGTAGCCTGATATACAGACAGCAATTATTATAGAAGCTTCACAGATATCAACTTAGAGCTGCTGTTACAGTAGATAACTGATAAAATTGAATGAAACTTCTAAATTAACTATGTATAATAGTGTACTGTGTTAAATTGTATAAGATAATACTTTATTAGCTTGTTATAATTAAACTGCATTACTTCAATATATTGGACTGCAATTAAAATTATTTTATCGTTGATAAATTGTAGGCCTGCGGCAACTATAGATCTATTACATCGCTATAATTCTTTATTTGTTTTTGTTGCTTCTTTAGACAGTTATTTAATTAACGCTCTATAGATCTATCTTCAGTAACAGTTGTAACACAGAAGAGTTAATCATGAAGATTATCACAATGTCCACCCCTCCGAACTCATCCATTTTAAACTCCGACCACGATGAGATCCACCCAGACGACCAACAAACCCCTGTTCAAACCACACCAGCCGTCCAACCTCCGACCGAACGCGAGCCGTCGAGCCACCGATCCATCGAGACGACCGACCACATCAGCACAACCTCCGCCACTCCCTCGAGTCTTGCCGTCTCATCCTGCACTGCTTGGTCGCCGCATCACACTCGCCTGGTGCTCAAACACGGCGCCTACAACGTCCAGTGTACCTCGGGTCGCGTGTGCGACGTCGGTCGTCTCCTCGCCGACATCTTCACTACTCTCGTCGAGATGCGCTGGCGATACATCGCCCTGCTTTTCATCGCCGTCTTCACCTTCAGCTGGTTAACGTTCGGGTTCGCCTGGTGGGGGGTTATAGTAGCCCACGGTGACCACCTCCACGAGAATGACACGGACTGGAGACCTTGTCTATCGAATGTGTACAGTCTTCCCGATGCTATCCTCTTCTCTATAGATCTGCAGTCGACAATGGGATACGGATTCGGCGAAATCGAAACAACCTGCCCAGGAGCCATTGGCTTCTTCATGCTACAGAGTGTCATCGGTGTTTTTATCGAGTGCGTTGCGACTGGGATAGTTTTCTCGAAGTTGATTCGACCAAAGAGACGCTTCAGGACGATCATGTTCAGTAAGAACGCGGTGGTTAACCGACAGCCAGACGGGTCGCTTGGGTTGCAGTTTCGTGTCGGAGATATGAGGAGGAAGTGCTTGATAGGGGCGACAATTTCTGCGGTCCTTATTAGGACGGATTGGACGAGCGAAGGGGAACAGTTGCCGCTTTGTCAACACGCCCTGGATCTGAAGTCAGAGACGGACGATGACGCGACGTTTCTGATATGGCCTGAGACGATCACGCATGTGTTGAATGAGTCGAGCCCATTGGCAGAGCTGAGCGAGAATGGGCTTGGTGGAGAATCTTTTGAGATCATTATTTTTCTCGAAGGTAAGCCAGTATACTTTGTATACAATATTATAGATAGGCCCATATTGTTTTGCTATAGAGATATTCCCATATTGTTTTGCTATAGAGATATTCCCATATTGTTTTGCTATAGAGATATTCCCATATTGTTTTGCTATAGAGATAGGCCCATATTGTTTTGCTATAAATGTATTGTTAGAATGTGTATATTTGAGGCTTGTGTTATAATTAAATTCTTGTTTCATTTCATTTGCTATAATGATACTAGTTGTATTTCATTGAGTCCAAATTGCCTTTAGATTTATTAAATAAGTTGAAGTAAATTCTTTAATTAAATGTATATAGAAATTTAAAAATAAGAGTGAATAAATAAGAACAAAATGTAGAAACTTAGTTTAGGAAGGTTAACTATGTTTCATCAAGTTATATTTATAAGTTATCAACGTGATAATTTCAACAGTCCACATTATATCCAATATGATTAGTTCTTTAAATGACACTTTAATAAACAAAAGACTACGAATATTAAATTAAGATTTTTATATAAAATGGTCAAGTTTATTAGCCGCATGTATATAATAGCTGTAATACAATAGGGCTCACCTATTTACAGCCTTTAGCTGTAAATAAATATATCTAAAGCTGTATATTTCACCTCGGAATTGTCAGGTATCTGACAACGTACGTGCGTTAGAAGTACAGTATACGATATATATCTTCATTAAATATTCAGACATTCATTTTTATTACTGTCATTTGTCTTGCTAATTTTGGATAGATTTACTAATATTTGTTCCAAAACTCTCAAAAACAGCAATTAATTTCTTGTCATCGTTTGAATCGATATGAATGGCACGTGCATCACTGACTTAACTGAATGCAGGGCAATGTCGCATTATGTTACAAAGTATAGTGTGACAATCTTTTGAAAAGTACCCAGTCGTGCGATGGGCCTGCTACTATAATAATACGAATAAATATTTGATTTGAACCAGTATAAGCGAGATTTAACTGAGAATAACAAGTTTTAACCTTGAATCACCGCTATCTTTTGCATCGAATATTATATTGCAAACGATTTAAGTTACATTATTATTGTACTAAATAACACCTAACGTGTTACATGAATATGGCTGCTAATAATTGTACTAGTAAACTTTACAGTACTGGTAAAATTAAATTATATGAACCGATATGCGATATTATACGTGTCATATAAATCAAGTCGCAAGTAACATTATGACTACAACGAATCTTTTTAATATGTCAAATATTTCCATGTTAAGATTTTCAGTGTCATTATTGACAATATATTTATATAAAACAACCTTTGAAACTGACTACTTCGACCAATTATAACAATAGTTACAAGAATAATCATTAATAATAAATATTTTGTGTGAATTAATGCGTTTATATGTATTATTTTGTTATTTTCTAGGCACAGACGATACGACAGGCATGTCCACACAACTGCGTACATCCTACCTACCTGCAGAGATACTCTGGGGACATCATCTTGCTCCTCTCGCCATCAAACCTCAGAACAATGGGACGTGCAGTGTTGATTATGGTCATTTTAACTCTGTGGTTAAAGTTGACGACAGAGAGATCAATGGCATTTCTCAGCGAAAGTTTATCAACAATAACGGGCTGACGTTTAGCCTTTAGGTTATTTCATTTATTTTGATTAGGTTTGTTTTTAAAGTATAAGTTTAAAGTTAATTTTCTCTCGCGTTCAGTTTTGTTTATATGTAATAAATGTTAATAATTCATATTCAGTTTAAATGATAACTTTGAATTAGAAATACAGAAAAATGATAAAACGTTATTGAAAGATTTCACACAGAAGCGTTGCAGTCACAAATAATAACCTTTTACAGGTTCAGTGTTCCAATTAAAATGAAAACATTTATTAGGTTTTTTGCGCAATAAGCCAACTGTATATCTAAGTACAGGGCAATCAATTGTTTCTCTAGGCTTATAATCATACAGGCCATTGCAATGATCGACTGTCTGCCTATCGATAAACCTACAGCAGGCCTATAACCTCCGTTCTAATGCTAAAATCTAGGATTTGTTTTTATTTTTACAGCTAATATATGTGTAGGCTTTATATTTATCTAATGTATTAAATTTCATTTATTATATCAGCGCCTCTAATATCTACATGAATTTACGGTGCTAGACAGTTATACAGTTCTCCCGCGTTAAAACTGCACAGTATACAATATTATCTTTACCATAAATTGATATTAGGCTATAATTACTTTTGATTATATTTTTCAGATGTACCGCTTGATAGAGAATAACTAGGTATACAACTGGACAATAAAGAATTAGATAGTTTTATTATTCGAAATCATTACTTTTATCTGCAGCTCTTTCTAACCGACAAAGTTTTTTACATAACTATTATAATGGCCACTGTACGATTTCAAAGTGATACTCAAAGTACAGATTTATTATATAAGTCATTTTCTCACGTGTCAATTGTAGCTGCGATAATGAGATTGCCCGTTTTCTACGGCATCTTTGATTCCGTTCCCATCGAATCTGGTCTGATCCATTATGCGGAAAAACCATACTGGGGAACACAGAACTTGCTACCTGATTGGCTTCCAATGCCAGCCAATAGCCTCGTCAACATCGGATATTTAGTAGTTGGGTTTTACTGGATTAACCGAATTCAACGAATTGTAATAACCCGCAATAGTAAATATTACTTTTATGCGTTTAGTT
The DNA here is from genome assembly GCA_034700105.1 of Oconnorella tubifera. Classification (NCBI taxonomy): domain Eukaryota; kingdom Metazoa; phylum Annelida; class Clitellata; order Enchytraeida; family Enchytraeidae; genus Oconnorella; species Oconnorella tubifera. The sequence continues at coordinate 4,502 of JAQIXG010000883.1, read as the reverse complement.
GGATGTCTATTATTTATGGAATGGTTCAGGCAACAAGGATACTACTGCAGGCACATTGGGCAGCTGTTTTAGACCAATGGTACACTTTTCCCATATTTGCTTGGGTTACGATCTGGTGCCTTCACGAACTAAACTATTCTAACAATTACGCCATACTCCTTGTAGAAGCAATTTCAATAGCCTCATATTTGTTGGTATTATTATTTACGTATGGATTCGAAATAGCATTGGCAGTTCACATATTATGTATAACTTGCTGCGCAACAATTTTAAATGCGAGGTATTTTACGCGACAAGGTAATAGGGCATTCTGGAAGGCGATTGCTTGTTGTTTTGGGTTTGTTTTTCTCAAGTTACTGGATCATCAGCTGGCCGTTTTGTGGCCAATACCGTTCGGTTATTTAAGCGGACACTTTTGGTCAAAGATTGCTGACTTTCTTCAGATTCATTACGTTTGCGTGTTTTTTGAGAATTGTATCTTGACTAGGGTAAAGCTACAATAGTTGATATTCATAAAAGTTAGTATTTTTTATTAGTGATTTTTGTCACTTTTCAATACAGCGTATGGTATTAACAGTAATTTTGCTACCATTTAAAGTCGATGCGCAGTTTTTGTAAAATTAAAAGTTTTAACTCGATTTTCGTTCAAATAAATAAAATAACAAACGTGAATGACGAAATTATCAATTTATTTATTTTGTACCATATAAAATTTTTCAAAATAAACTGTCAAGTGGCGTGCAATATCAAAATTTAAAAATAAACTCGAGTCCACAAAAGAAATTTTTTATCAGTTCTTACAATACACCAATCCACTCTTAGTCCATATCTCTCTGTTCTGATGAATAACAATCAGCCAGGCATTCCAAGGACTCTATCGTTTCACGGAGCTCATCATTTTCAAGTCCAGCCATCTGGAATCCAGGCAGAGTCTTCATATTGATCAGTTTTGTCTGGTTTAGAAGTTGATCCAGATGATCTTTGATGGATGTGCTGGACTCGAGTGATGTCATCAAAGGAATGGAATCTATGGCTATGAGATTTTAATTATATGATGAATTAGTAGATAAATTTATAATGATTGATTTTTTAATATAAATGTCATTCAGTCAATGTACAAAGCATTAAAGTCTGTAAATTGATCATTTACTTTGTTTTTAATGTTGTTTTAACATTCAATTATTGAAAAATGATAAAAGAACATTAAAAACTTAAATATATATAATGCTGCATTAGCAGTCTATTTATAAATCATTAAGTCGTGCGTTTAAAAGGTGTGCATTATTAACTCCAGTTTAGTAAATATTACAATAAGAATAATCCAACTAATGACATATTATGTTTATAACATTATGATATAGATCTACCTCTAGTTGCCGCGACTGATCGACTCGGAAATGCAACTTCCGCATCAAAATCTCGTTTGAAAATTTGCGGAAAAGGTGTTACCACTTTACATCTTTTTTCTAAAGTTATCACTGAACTGAATAAGAAAAAAAAATAAGCAGATTTGTACAATATAAAATAAAAATATAAGATATTAATGATCCAGCTAATAAGACTTAAGAAATGTTACAAGAAAAACGCGAATAAAATAAATAAAGCAATATATAAATAAAGAAAAAAAAACAGTCAAACTTTCAGTTACAGTAATTCGTTATTTAAATTGTCTATAGAATAACAGAGATATTTATTATTTACTAATGCATGATAAATTTATACAGAACATGAAATTCTAAGAAATTTTACTGACACGCATTTAGTTAGGTAAGACTCAGTCATATAGCGAGAGATGACCTCTTCAACTGAAGAAACAACACCGTGCATAGATCTTGAAGCAAGCGCGTTTGAACTTAAACCAAATCAAAATCGTTTCTTACTGACAAAATATTACCAATTCAATGTCAACAAGTTTTTTATTGCGAGCAAGATTTCAAGTTGTCAATTTAAGCACATTACTACAGGTGCAGCGAGTTAGAGAAGTAGTGAGAATTTTTCTAATCTAATCTTTATTATATACTAAGACTAATGCTGCAATATTATTATTGACCACATTAATTTCACACATGAAAAAAAATCTTGTAAATCGGACACAAAAAGAAAAAAAATTAGATGACATCCTCTTCATTGCTCCCCGGCCAAACAAACCTAACTTGCTGTCTACTGACCCCCCGCACCACTACAGACTGACAGTAGGGAGAGACAGCAGACTGACAGCCTGGTGTCAGGGAGTAAAGCAGACTGTCTGCGCTGTCCATTAGCATGTCAGTTAGGAAGGAATTACGACGCAGGGGTAAAGGAAAGGAAGATCGAAGAGATACTACCTGAAATATACAGTAAAAAGCTAAGCAAAACAACCAAAAAAGATACACAATGTAAAGCTATGAAATGGTAGTTAAATAAGCAATTTATTAAATTGTAATTTGCGTTAAACTATTATAATCAGACTATTATTTAATCTATTATTAAAATTATTATTGTTTAAAGATTATTGAAAAGAATTCTGTAAAAAGTTGAAATTATAATTAAATAGTGATAATATAATTAACAGTAATATGTAATAATAGCAGTAATTAGATTAAGAAAATTCACAACGATTATAAAATGTCTTACAAAATATAACAAATGCTTGCATGTATTTTACTAACATGAAGAAATTTTAAGATAAAGTAAATTTTTCATTAAAGAGTGTTAAGAATCGAAAGAATATTCCCAAATGCTTTGAATAAACAAAATGTAATGCAACAATAAATATTGTAGCCAACTATTTAACATTAAAATAAATTCATGGACTAGTAACAGACCTTTCTCCCAATGGGAGTCATTGCACCAGTTAGATGAGACAAATGACAAGTTGCTGTGTCTAGTCGATAAGGCATTGTTAGAGTATCCAAGTTTGCGCTGAGTATAGCACTTGTGTGATAGGCTAAATCTGGCTGTAATGATAAAAAGAATAGAAATAATAAATAGAAACATTACAGTAAATTAAATAAATAAATAAGCAAAGTAAATAAATAAGTTATTTGAATTGTTAATACTTTAATTAAATATGATTTCTGGATAATATGAATTTACAGATCAAAGTAATTATTTTAAGTCTTGACTCAGTAGAAGCATATTAAAAACCTTGCACTTAAATAATGGATAAGATTATAATTTATATCATCAACAAACCATTAACGTTTATTATCGTTAAATTCTGAGTATGTTACTTGTAAAAATGTAATTATTTAAAATAATAAAATATATATAAATTTAATGTTATGATGTTCATAAACCAAGCAACTAAATTAAAAAATATAAACGTATTCAAATTAAAATTCAACCAAAAATATTTGCAAAATCGTTTCCAATCTTAACGTTTAAAATAAATTAATATTTGCCTCATAATCCAGGAGTGGTAACACTGCAGAAGGACCCGATTCCCTCCATAGCTGAGTAGAAAGAGAAAGTGGCAACAGCATAGCGCTGTGTCGTAGCAAACGTTCGTATGACAACGCAGCATTTATAACGCGACATTGCTGATCTTTTAGACTCTATTTAGATTAAGTTTAACATCTGGAATATCGTATTATATTAACGATGTCTCAGAGGTAGCTATCAATTTAAGCGTCTTACTAAAGGGTACAGTGAGTTAGAGAAATACTGAGCTATACAGGATTTGAACCTGGACCTGACGCGTCCGAGTCCAGTTCTCTAACCACTTCTCTAATAAGACTTGACAATAAAGCAATGCTATATAAAATAATGATCTTAAACAAAAAAATACACTCTTTGATATATTAATCTTAAAGAAACATTCAAATTACAAAACTGTTAAACTTTACACGCAATGCTCTCATATTATACTAGAAGAATCTTTCATTATAACTATCTAATCTTATACTTACTGATAGAAAATATTAATTAAAATCATGATACAAATATTTATAAATTAAATAATGATCTTATTTATAAATTATGATATAAATATTTCTATTTATTAGCCTTATAAAACAACCTAGAAGACAGTACAAAGACAAATTAAACCCGACAATTCAATTAATGACCCTAACCAACCCTACACCCTAATTCCCAACCCGAAACCAAAACAATAATTTTTATTAGGATTAGGATTTTAAAAAAAAATTATTAGGGTTAAGATTAAGGGTTAACCTAACCATAACCACAATAAAATTTCACCCTAACTCTAATAAAAATCTCTGAATTGTTCAAGAATTTAAGATTTTACGAGCTATGATAAAATTTCTCACGTTATTCGTAAACGCAGTAGGTGTAAGAGAGAAGCAAGCGATGGATTTATTTGTATAATCATCAGCCATGTCATCTAACATAGCCGCAGCAAACCCACCGAAACCATCGTACGCATCAACTAGTGCGTGGAAACCCTGAAATAAATAGACTACAAATAGATAAACATAAAAGATAAAGATGAGTTTATTAACAAAATATAGCAATGCAAATTGACATTACAAAATAAATATAGAATTTACAGTATTAAT
>JAQIXG010000882.1:0-26496 GCA_034700105.1 Oconnorella tubifera | reverse complement strand
CCCTCCTCCAATCCTCCCCCATCCCCGCACATGTCAAATCTATTCTCGTTTTATGTCCGGATGTCTGACGCTCTTGAGAAGCAAGAATTCATATTTGATTGCGACTTAAACCAATTACCGATGTCATCGAGCCTTTGCTCTGTCGTCCACCGGTCTCTCGGACTCCGGTCTCCGGTCTCCCCTTTATTGATGCAATACAACTACACCGTCAGATTCTACCCGTCTAGTTTGACATCTACACGGTACAAGGACAGTCGGGTATTGGTCAAATTTGATGGAAGGAAAAGAGGTTGCGATAGAAATGAAAAATATTCAATTAGATATTTACATATTGAATATAAAATATGGCCAAATTGTTTCTGTAGTTTGATTTAAAAAATATTTGAAATTTTGATAAGTTATTCTGTGAGTTTTTCTTTAGATAGACTGCTATATCCACTAATCCAATATGCTTATAGGGTATTCTGTAAGCTGGAGTATTTAGTTAGTAATTTTATTTATGAATGCAATTAATTGAACTATTTTTGTCTACAGTACATGCGCGTTTAATCAAGTTCATCTATATGAGTTAGGGCGCTGTTTTGCTTATATACAAATAAATTGAAATTCCAGTAAGCAATGCAACATTAAAGTTACAGTTTTATAATTAAAAAAACTTTTGCATATTTATTTATTTATTACACGTGTTGGATTACCGATGATGCTCAAAACCTAACTTTTGACAATGCCTTTCTTCATGACTTACTTCATCTGCTAAATCAAATAATTTCAAATAATTAGCAAACCGCACATATAATTATGACTAATCATGAAATTTTAATATACTTTGGTATATTACAGTATGTTGTCGTTTACATCTTAAGTCGTGATAGACCTGTGTCTAACCATTCTTTATAATTTTGTATTATTGTGTGCAACAACTTACACATTTTACAAATTCAAGTAGAGATGATTGAAATATACTCGATAAATAAGTACACTTTTTGATCTCTCATACTCAAGATAAATGAGAATCTGAATTCTGCTTAAGATTAAATTCTTTGTTGGACTGTAGAAGTTTTTTTCGCAGTGTATCTGGATGCACGACAAGCTTGCTGGACCAAAAGACATCGTGGTACTACCGGTCATGCTCGTCAAGATTTAATTACTCGGTGTCTTGCCCGAGCATGCGTCCTACGACCGCCTTTGTTCGCTTCACTCGCTCCAACAGTATGCGTTGTTCGATCGAGTATTTTATTGGTATAGCTCGATTGAAGGGAATATAGAAACAGAAGATTTCAACTTCTGTGAAGAAGAAATAATGAGAAAGAAAGATGAGATAGTGAAAGGAATAGGACGAGAACAAGAGACAGAAATAATGGATCTATTGATAGAATTCGACAGTTATTTTATTATGCAATTTAAGAAATATGCAAATTAGCATGGAATAAGTAATACAAGTATATTCAATTGTACATTCAATTTGTAATCTTAAGATAAATAAATTTAATTATTTAACTTCCGCAACCATTACAGTAAGTTTAAACAATGAAGAAAGTTAATATTATATCATTTACTGAGTTATTGCCTAATGTAGCATCTTTTATTTTAAAAAGCTTGTAGATTTTTTTTCAAATATTAAAATATTGTAAAAAAATCGGCATTCTGAAAGACAGAACAGACAGACTAACGAACCGAAGGAGAGACAAAACCATGATATAAATCGATCTGGAGTTTCTAAACGTTGTACAAAAATCTTAAACTCTATGTATTTTAGAACACTTCTCTAAGTTTCTATGGAACAGTTTTAGATATCAATCTTGATGACTCGTCTTACTCTTTGTTCTCCATATAAACCACTTAGTTTTATGATGACAGCTTAGCCAATGAGATCAGTGGCGTGCAATCACGTTACTCAGCTTAACGTATCACGTCACGTATCGATCACGTGAGAAAATGGCGCATCTTAAAGAACGTATCGTATTGGCGTGATTGATCTAAAGCTATGGAATGTAGAAGATAAAAGATTAACAATAAGAATTTAATTACAAATTGCCATGATGATATAAGCTGTTGACGTTTTTGTGCAACAGTGGTTATAAGTTTATGAGCCTATTTGAGATTAAAACTTCTCAAAGTATGCTAAATCAAAAAAAATATAGCAACTCAATAAGTACCTTTAGCGCTGGTATCTTTAAGATTAAGATTAAAAATTCGAATACTGCTAAGAGCGGTACTAGGACAAAATGGTACAGGACAAAATGGTACGAACAAAATACAGTGCAAAATACAAGACATTTTCAATATTTTTTATTTTTGCAACATTTTATTGTTATCATTATTACCTAAATTTAACCCTAACCCTAACCCCTAACCCTAAAATCTTAAACCTAACCCTAACCCTAATACTTTTGTATCCATACCATTTTGTCCTGTACCATTTTGTCCGGCCACCCAAAGTCTTTGAGCTTCAGGAAAGACATGTTAACGATGGAGCTTATCCTTGTGGACATTAAGTTGACAATGTAAAACTAATTAAGCTGGCGTATGCCAACCGTCCTAGCTACAAAGTCAATTGTTACGCAAAAAATATTCTTCCTCAACTAAAGGTAGTTGGGGAAGATTAATTTACAGAATTAAATTTACAGATTCTTGATCAATCGAGGAAGATGCATCAACCTGGTGTAGAACACTAGTCACTGATTTGAGTGGCAGTCTCTCCATCTAATTTACCTCGAAGATATATATGAAAATGTTTCGCAGTTGTAGAACTTATTAGCTAACTGCGATATTCATTATCTCGGCATGTTTGGTCTGACTGATTATGAGATATAAATAATCTACTCGAGATGATATTACTACTGGTATTATTTCGGTCGATTAAATGCTTCTCACAAACGGCTCGTTCTTTATCGTGATGAAACAAAAACATTCGCTAATTGAACCTCTCAGAGTCGGTTACAATATTGTAGATGCTCCTGCACAGTATATTTTAAAATGAAAAACCTGGAACACACATGTGCAGCCACAGAGCATTGCAATAGTCAGATAGCTAGTGACTTCTTTTCACGGTCACATCAGTTATGATCATTTTCTTCTTTTATAGTCAGTTCGGTTAACAGGCATTCAGACGTATTATGTACTTTAGCCGATGCAAAAACAAAGCGATTTTGAAATACGTTGATTGCAACAATTAGGCTATATCACCTTCCTTATAGAAAATATATAATATGAAATAACAAATAAATATGAATAACAAATGAAAAAGTTTATTAATAAGCATAAGAGTTTAAGGAATATTGTCTAATTTAACTATAGACCTAAAATAAATATTTATCTATTGATTAAAGACAATTCGGTTCATCATTTACTAGATATAGGGACCTATACCTAGACGTTAAGCATCAGCCAACTTGATGTTTTAAGGGAACCTGTGGCTAGCACCACCAAAAATCAAATTTTAAATGAAGGACCAAAATTGACTTCAGAGCGAGATTGAATTTAGAGACCAGAATTGTCTGTGGCCAAAACGACTTGTATACCTTTTATCATATACAGCACGATGCCGCGTGGCATAGACAATAATTCTAAGCAAATGGACGTCGTCGTTATTACAGCAAGTTCGACATAATATGCTAGGCACATAATTATTAAAGATAATTTCTGAGTTTTATATTGGCAATTAAAAGTCAACTTGTATTTTTAGCGCTCTTTTATTTTGTTTGTATAGCAGAATCTTGTTGATATATTTCAATTCATTAATCATGAAATTTGTCGGTTGAGATTGAGAATACATGACTCCCCCCCCCTTAGTCCCTTGCGAGAAAGCGGGAGAAAGAGACAGAGAGAGAGAGAGAGAGAGAGAGAGAGAGAGAGAGAGAGAGAGATCTAGTAATATAATATGGTTGCCGGAAACTATTGCAGAATATCCAGCAAAAACACTATGGCGACAGGAAGTGCACTAAAAGATACAGAGACAGCGAGACTAACAGGAAACATTCGAGAGATAGTAGCATTGAATGAAAATATCATGATTAGAATATCATCATTTTAATACAGTTTCACAGCTATCAAGATCGAAACTCGAGCATTGTAAATTTTACAATCAAATTTTATGTTATATCCTAAATAATTGATGTTAATTTTCAAAGAGTACCGTACTCATTACTGCATTTATGTTTTAGCACTTTTAACGCTTTTTTAACGCTTTAATCTAGATTAGAATAAAAAATATCTCAAAGGCGGTGTAGGTCGCAGTCAAATGTAGCCCTACGTGAACTATATATAAGGTTCAATATTGCACATAATCATAATCATTAATAATGCCATCGCACAACATACCTACTGATTTAAACGAAAATCTCGTTTTTCGGCCTCATTCACAAATGTATCAATTACCACATCCATTTTTGTCACATCTCCCAAGGCTTAATTTCTTTACGACGAGATTCTCAATCGAATATTAATCAAAATTCGTCGACGCACGCCTTAGGACGGTCGAATGTTTCAACCCACCTCTCCCAAACCCCTTGCACAAACCATCTGACATTTATAATGGATCGAAGTGGTACGTCCTAGGGCATGGCAATCTTGTAGTAGTGTTTGATTGATGCGTTCGATCAGGAACATTGATGGGTCACTACTAATGAGGGCACGTTTTCTTGCGACCAACTAATTTCATAAAAATTCGGCGCTAAAAGTTCGCACGTTCGATCTTTTGAAATTAATTTTGTTTTAATTAAGATTTGCAGGCGTGCGACTGGGTGGTTTGCTGCAGTTGGTGTTTGTTCGTCGTGTGACTGAATTGCAGGAGATTTTTTTAAAGTTAAAATTGTGGGATGTCTATTTAATACTTTATTAGTTTTTTAATTAGACTCGGCTTTAAATTAAAAACTTTAATCTAAATTAAATAAAAAATTTTTTTTATTTATTCTACAACATTACTTCAATGTATACAGTAAATAACTGTCCACGCATTTCTGATTTATAAAGAAGAAGATATATATCTTTCATTTTTTTATTACTATCGAACGTTTTACTAAAATGAATTCAATTCAGTCGATCTTTAACCGACACTTGGCTCCGATTCTGTAGAAATCTGATTTTTTCTAACTATCCTCAATCATGATTCTCAAAGTGTTGAAATCAAATATAGAAATAGATATTAATACCAGCCTATTTTATTGAAGAAATATTGGACCTTTTAAAATTTAAATGGAAAAGGTTTTCAATTGTTGAAAGGTTTGATTTTTAAGACGAAATTAAGATTTTAAACTTATGTTAAAAAATATAATTTTTACAAGTTACATTTCTAGACGTGAGATCGATGGAATGACCTGTTTGAAGGAGACTATTTACATCATAAACCTTAATTGATATTTTTTGAAGGAAATTGCTAGATTTTGAGGGAGAGTGGATTCTATACTTCAGCATTTTATTCTCAATTGCCTTTAGGCGGCATCAACTGGTAAGCGAAGGTTCGTTATTGGGTCCTCAAGCTGTTCAGTGTTAGCTCGTCGGGGTTAAACATTAACGCTCTGTTGGGACCCTTCATTTATATTGTGATCGTCTGATCAGCGTTTTAATATATTTTAAAAATTTGTTCTGCGATAAAATTATGCAAATTAATATTATTTATTGTTGGTTGATTTTACTATCATACTATATCATAATTTGGTGAAATAAATAAAAAAATACACAATATTTACTGTTATATTAGTTTCATTCAAATTTCAACATGTTATTTGTAGAATTTCAATTGATAACCCATCAAACTGTTTTGACAAATAAACTTAAGTTACATTACTCTTAAAATTGGGTTAGAATTGGAATAAGGTTTGGGGTTAGTATTAGAGTTAGGGTTTCAAAACTTCTTGGAAAAAATTCGACTGGTTAATTTATTCTGATTCGTTTTGTCTAAGTGCCTTTTCAATTAATATCTTATTCATAAATGAGAAGAAATTTTAATATTTTTCTATTGAGCTGAAAACTTAAGTGACTCGCAAAAAATTGTTCAAAGTTGAGTCTCATTTCTTGGCACGATGATCGTTGAAAAAGCATTGAGTTTATCCAACATTCCACGCTTGCAGCAATTCATCCACTTCTAAAAGCAATATGGCAATAAAAACTCTTACATACTTTTTCTTTCTATTGATATATTAAGAATTTTCGTCGTATTTCTATCATAAATATATAACTTCATATTCGGAACCGATTGCTTCATGTTTCATAATTTTGCAAATTTGTAATATTTAATTTTAATCTATTAGAAAATTGGCCAAAATGAATGACTTAATTTTATTATTTCATTTGAAAATAATACAGTATATTTTTGTCGTTCGAGCTTCTTTGATCATTTCGCTTTTACAATGTTTGAAACTTTTTGAATGAATATTTCTGCCATTTAAACATTTTCAGAAAAGTTTGTGGAATATTTTCTCATTTATTCAGGCTTTATTATATTCTCATAAATCAATTCCAACACTAATCCAATATACGTGTGGAAGTATCTATGTGAACACGCTGTTCTCTTATAAGTTTTACTTATAATAGCGGTATTTTTCTATAGACTTAGTATCAAAATAAAGAATACCAATATAAAAAATATTTTTTTAATGTTAACATACGAGAAAAACTGTACAAAAACTCATCAAAAGCCATCCTTCCCTCACTGGATCAACACCTCAAAAAATACTGACATTATTTAAGTAAAAACCCTCATGGAATTATAAAAACTAACTAAGTATACGTCTACTTTTTCAAGTCTCTTCTTCACTCGAAGCCTTCAATTGATTCAGCTGATGTTATCATATGTTGCCAGATGCAGTTTCAGTGGCTGTTAGTCTAGTTTTCTGGTAATTGTTGCCTTACTTGACTTTCGCTCAATCTGATCTGGAGATTAACTGCATTCAAATGATTTCTGCCTTCCAGTAGCCAGATGTCCATCGATCATCAGAAAACTTTTATAGTTGTCAGCTAATCAGTCATACTCTAGGGATAATTAGGGGAGGGAGGGGGATAGGGCAACCAACCCACCCCCATTGACTTAAATGCTTGAAATTAGAAGTGATAAGATGTTGCCACTGAGAGATTTCTTGAAACAAAAGTATCGGGAACCCTTCCTCTAAGTTTATTAGGGACTATAGTTAAAAAAATAAAAATAAATGAATAGCAAAAAATCGAGGAATCAACCATTAGGCCTATAAAATGCCTGACTGTGTTTTAGATGCTAACATACTGAATGCAGGTGAAATCTTCAAATCGACTTTTTGCCTTACTACAGCCTCCAGGGACTGAGAGTGACGATGAACACAACCAGAAAATCATTTGTTCTCTTGTTTTTGTTTCAAAATTTCCAAGGGCTTTATATATTATTATTATTATTATAATTTTATACATTAGGCAGTTTGCGGTGACATTCGTTTTTGCTAAGACTTACCTTTACGAAATTTACACCAATTACAGCGCAATTAGCAACATTTTGCAGTATTGTTGTTTATATTTGAAGAAAATATATACATCAACCAAGAATTGTGTCAAAATGATCGCGAAAAAAACACCATTGACAATCTGTTTTGCTCCAGAACGACCGCAATGTTATGTAGCGTGACGTCAAATGGGTGACTGAATGAAGGCGCGAATGGACAAAAGCAATGCGACGGTCGTTGATGACGTCATTAAAGTAAAGCTCTCAACGGCCCTGTAGGGATCAACGCAATTATTTCCATTGATCAGCAAGCGACGCCAGTTTGTGATTGCAGTAGCGGCGTTATGTTGTTGTTTTAGAGAAGGAAGGAGACAGACAGAATAACAGACAGACGTAGAGACAGACAGACAAGAGAGAAAGACAGACAGGCAGACAGACAGACAGGCAGACAGATAGTCAGACCGACGGACAGACGCACAAAAGAAAAGAGACTGAGATCTATAGAGACAAAATGCGAATACACACCGAGAGCGAGACTAATCGCTAATTATCCGAGAGAAAACATAATAATATTTTATAATAAAATGCAACATAGTACAATTTATTAGTTTTTGTTTATTGCCTTCAATTAACTGAATGAACGACTCATTGAAAACTGTAAGCTTAATACAATTTGTACATTATAGAACGTTTAAATTATATTAATTGGTCCACTGTCGCAACAAAAAGCTCGAATACTAGTCCAAAAATAATGACCATTTAATATCAATTTGAATAATTTAGAAAAATATATATTTTTTAAAATTATTTCTGTACGCTACTAAAGTTTACAATTTAAGACGTAAATTGCAGTTATTCAGTATAAAAAACTAATTTAAAAAACAGTACTTTTTCAGAAATACAGCAGCATAAATAAGTCGAGTTTTTAAGTATACGCGAGATTACAATTTTCAATTTTACCAGAAAACGAATTGACTCGAAACTGTGTATCTATTTAATGTAAACTTATCTAATGCAAGTGCATATATCATATATCTGAGCATTAAGTTAATGATTTGGCTCATTTTGATTATAATATATTTCAAGAAACGTTTAAATAATTGCTTTGCTTATTAAGCTTACTAACGTTTTTAACAAAATGCTTATCAATTAATTTACTGAACTGTTACATCAACATTTTTAGCCTATATTTTTATCTTATATTTTATCAATTGAATGATGCATATTTTTCAGAGCCACTTCAATTAGCCGAGGCTTCTGAAGAAGCCTACTGTCAATCAGAATACTTTCGGGCTAAGTGTCAGCCTGATGAGGTCATCCTCGTGACGCACGCTCGCTACGGGCGCATGCGCATCAGTAAGTGTGTGAAAGAAAACTTTGGCTACGTAGGCTGTTCAGCTGACGTCATAAGTATAATGGACGGATACTGTTCTGGCAGAAGAACATGTAATGTCAGAGTACTGGATGATCATATTGATAATCTGAAACCTTGTCATGATGATCTTAAGTCTTACCTAGGTGTCAAGTATGACTGTGTTAAAGGTATAAAGCTATTTATTAAGTTATATTACTATCCACATCTTACTTTATATTAGGCTACTAGACACATCTATACTTGTATTGCGATTTATTCATAAATTAGTAAAATGCGGTCAAAATTGCCAGAAAAATAGAAACCACAGGCCACATTTTTTAGCCCAGTAAAGATCAATAAATAATAATAATAATAAACACACGCATTAAAAAAAACGCGCACATACCCAATACTGTAGCAATCTGAGTATAAATAAGTTGTGTATCTTTTGTCGTCGTAACTACTCTAAATGTAACCTAAATATTAAATAGGTTGTTTTATTCACAGTAACTCTTAACGATATCTGAGACACTATCATTGCATTATTATTCTTCCAATCTGCGGAGTGTTATTATCTGAGCCAGCATAACTTAATTATCACTGTAGTATTTCACTCTACATCTATAATCAGGTATAGTTTCACTAAATTACCACACTCGCATTTTACTGTAGAGATATCATCGTGCACAGTTTCAGTAAATTACACTCTACGATACAAAAAAATCCTGATACTATTCGGAGTCAAATGCAAACTAAGCTCTAACGTTATTTTATTGATACAAAGCTTACTGGAGATCTAACATTTAAACGGTGTCAATAATCAGAAACAAAAATTATCACAAGAGCTCACACTCACAGACACATAAAATAGCCACAGGTATACATGATTTTAGGGTTTATCTTCTAGCTGTGTCTTTCAGTCGTTGGGAATTTGTGATTGATCACTATTTTATTAGTAAAATAAAGTCAGACATACCAATAATAATAATAATTATTAGTAGACTTTAAGTTTCTAATATTACAATATTTTATCAATTGATTTAAATAATATTTTATCAACTGATTTATTTATGAGCAGTTTATCACACTGTAGTAAACATTCAAAGGATTATAATGTTGTATTTAAAAAAAAAAATCATTTCATTGTTTTACCGCTTATAACTATTACTGTTACTATAGTATTGTTACTATAAGAACTTTATCTATTATAAATTGATAAAATTAAGTCTTTTAATTAAGGAGCTCTGGTTGGTATTGGTGTTGTTGGTGCAGCGGTGTTGTTGGTGTTTTTGCTTATGCTGTTGTTGGTGTCGTTTTTGTTCGAGGTTGTACCAGTTGCTTGGTTGTCGAGGATAGATAGGAGCGCGTACACGACTTATCTTTATTGGAGACACGTGAATCGTTCGCGGAACGATGAAGCGAACGAAAGCTTATGGTGGAAAGAGATCGAGAGAAACGGAGAGAGGGAGAGAGAAAGAGAAGGGTGGAGAGAGAGAGCAAGAGAAAGAGAGAAAGATGCAGAGAGAGAGAGAGAGAGAGAGAGAGAAAGAGAGAGAGAGAACCTACATATAGGGAGCTACTGCGAGGGGGGGCCACTAATTAAATTTATTATGAAACTATAGGAAGCAGTCCTTCGAGACATATCAAAATAAAAAATTTTTGCCTAAAAAATCTAACGACTTGTTTTTATGTAGTAAATTAGAAATATATTCAGATTTTCATTTCGAAATGAAACACACAACGTTAATTATTACAAATAAAGTATTAAACTCGTATGGAATTTTAAATAGTAATAAACAATAATAATAAACCTCGATGCAATATTGTCAAAAGTTGTACAAATAATGTTCCCATCATCCCGCCTCCGACCCCCAAGAGTCTACCAATATTTTTTTTCCAAATTCTACTGCCTGTAACGGGATGGGAACGAGGGCAATGAGGGGAATTGGGGGGGGGGGGGTATGTAGCAGAGTCATTTACCGGTCAGTCGTTCAGTGATTTAAGTGACACTTCAGAATCGTTCGACCAAGTCGTACGGTCCTAGAGAACAGATAAAACTCGGCCCAGCCGCGTCGTGGGGTTCTATTGATTTCTACAACTTCCATCCATGCATTCTACCCCTCCCCCTCTCCCTCCCCCTCATCCTCCTCCTTTACATCCTCCCGCTCCTCCCTTTTTAGTGAACAAAATGTTCGTCGTATGTCCATAATAAAATAAGTCTCAATCTACAACTGTTTTAGTGTCGATGAATATCTCTTTGGACTGTAAATTCTTTTTATTTCTCTGTAAGCTTGTTATTTTGATGATGATAAGTTTGGATTAAAGTAAAGCAGTAGTGTTTTAATATTAAGCGCCTGGATATTTACTGTTAATTATGGTTTAAATAGGCTTATATTATTTATTTATTCTTTTGTTTTATTATATAAATACAATATATAGCAAGTCAATAATAGCAATATTACATAAATGATAAAAATGTCATGTTTGCGTTCAAGGAAGAACGTTTAATTCATTTCACATTACAAATTTCAATTTCAAAAAGTAATTGTTTTTTATATATATAGTATATACAAAATAAAATTAAAAAAATTCTCTATAAATTTATCATCATCCGATTACTTACAAACTACAATAAGATACTGGACAGAAGGGAATCTTCTTTCTCGTTCTTGAAGCGTAATAAGAGTGTTGTTTACGTCTTCTCTCTGAAACATGTGCTGTATCTTTGTTTTTTGTAACACTCGGTCACATTACTCTCTTACTATTATAATCGCATTCAATACTCCAGACTCTTTATCTTACTCTATTTTCTACCGAGAGACTTACAAAACTTTTGGAGCCAAAATAAAAAATTGCAACAAACAAATGTAAACCTTTTTTGCTAAATGAGCATTTGTTAATTAATTATGTAAAATGTCGGGATGTTTTTTCCAATGTGTATTTTCTGGTAAATGTTAACATGCTCTATTGATAGTCGATATAAATTGCTGTATATTTTTGTGTTTATTTACTTTGGGGTCAATTTATAAAAGATTTTTAATAAGGGTTAATGCTGATTCTGCATAATTGTAGAATATTGCGAATACATCTGAAATATTTTACAGACCCAGTTTAAATGCATTGGACAAACTTTTTGCCAACATATATGAAGTCTCTCTCCTCCGTGAAGTTAGAATTTTTGGATCACAATTTAAGATTAAACGAAAATTTATTGTTATTGTAGAGAGCAAACAAAGAGACAGAATAGAGATATTTTCTTGTTTAACAAAGATTAGATGAATTGAATCATTGCCACTGTCTGACATCACGGCTGCAGTTTGTCTCCCATATGTAACTTGTCTAATACATGTATTGATCTCTCGTTTTCTCTTTCTTTCTGATCTTTCTCTCTCACGTGTACGCCATGCGTCTTAATCTATCTCTCATTCACAAGTTTGTATCGCTTTGTGTTTCTGTAAGCTATATAGGCCCTATCTGTATGTACTTTTTTTTTAGAAAATTCAGTGGCGTAACTAGGGGGGTTCTGGGAGTGCCAACGGGTGATCCCATGATAGGGGGTGACACGGAATTATTTGTTTACCAAATTGTAGTCATTTTATAGTTACGTATTATTAAATTGAATCTTTCTTTTATTTTCGTTTAGTTGTATCACCTGATCGATCCATATGTCAGACCCTCAAGCCAATCACAATCACTGACCAGTCGGCCATATTTGCAAGCATTGTTTCTGCTGATACCGGATGCGGTACGGCAGATGCTCCATGGCATGTCAAGCTGCCCCTCGGTCAACGCATAAACATCACTTTACTAGACTTCTCCCTCTCAATAACAAGCAATTACAGTCTTCTAACTTCTGATAACGCAAAGGAAATCTTATCCACTTTACCACATATCAAAGATGCCCAAGAGATTAACAAACCAGGAAATACAGATACAAAACCTCTTAGACCAGACGCTAAACTTATTAATGTATTTAAAGAATTTAATACACACCATGCTTTAAAAAACTCGGAAAATCAGACTAGTTCAACAGTACCTCAATCGCTAATTAAGTCCATAAATGATGATGGTCTGTCGGATAGACTAAACCTTGAAAGCAATGAAGGACAGCCGAAGATGTGCAGAGTGTATGCTATTATAAGGGAGCCCAATGGGGCGCCTAGTCGTACGTTGTGCGGGGGTGTCGCCAGGCAGCGCTCGGCTGTCTACATGACTCTGGGTAATTCAGTCGAGATAAGGATGATCACTGGTAAAACGGCCAAACATGTCGTTAGCTTCCTACTTAGCTACCAGGGTGAGTTGGTTTCTGATCTTTATCTTTTAATTCTATATTTATCCTTAAAGAGAAATTTATAACTAGTTGATGAGTTAATAGTTGATGAGTTAATAAAACTTATAATAAAAGAAGCTATTTCGCTACAGTCATTACATAATTACTTTACATCCTAAATGTTGATTTTTAGCAATTGACTGTCCTGACGAACCTGCACCAATGGGAGGCTGGGCAAAAAGGAGCGGGCACCTCACTAATCTCGGATGTTCAGATTCTTCAGAGACTTGGCAGCTTCACTGTTCTGGGGCCATGTGGCTGGGCGACAAGAAAAACTGTACCCGAGGTAGTCTATTTATTTATGTGTAACTTTTAATTCACACACAGGGTTGGTGTAAGAAAGCAGACGATTAAGTTACAGAAAGAAAATAATTAGTTTACAACTGGCAAAAAATAGAAATAATATTTAAAGAACAGGAGCTAATACACTAAACTCTGCATAATATTCAAAACAAAATATTGACTGTATAATTATATTTTAATTTAATTTATTTTATAAGCTGTTTCATAAATATTAAAAAGTTGCTAATTGGCCTATATTAGCTGTCGATTAGAGTAATCAGTCAAACAGGAGTAATTTCTTTTTTACATAACAAGCCATTGCTGTTTTTCTTTATTTAATATTCAATTTTTTAGTTAATTTAGTGAATGAAACAATATGAGTTTTTAAGACTTTAATTAAAAATACCATAATTTAGAATTAATGGAATACTAGGGTTGAAAAGTTTTACTGTTTATTTATTTACAGCTGAACGGATTGCTGGGGGAATATTAGACGAGGGATCATCAATGATGCTACCTCTCGGTTCGTTATTTCTTTAGGCCTACATAATGCACAGCAGTTTTAAATTTATTTACATTTGCCAAGGAATATTTTCAAAATTTAATTTAATGCTATTTAGAAATGTGTTTTCTATTTTGATTGTCATTTAATTAAGCTTTATCCGTGTGAAATATATGAAAAATAAATTCATTTATTAAAATGTGAATAATGCCATATAATGAAATTCTGTTTTGTTGTTTTTATTGATTTGTGATGTTTTATTTTTTATATTATATTAAATGACTTTATTTATTTATTTGTCCTTTGTACTATACATTCATTGAAACGATCTTGTTAGAACCATTTGAAAACAAAAAGATATTCTATTGATGCACATTGTTACATTTAATTTTAGTCTTATCATTATGCCTTACTAAATTATATACAATGTAACTAATTACAATGGGTTTATCCTTCTAATGATATATCTTATAAAATCTGTTAAAATTGAACCTTTTTTTAACATCGAATGTACAGCTATAACAGATTTCTCAGATTTTTCACTGATTACACGCCTCAAGTTACTGCTATGCTCTCTTCCTCTATATTTGAAACCAATAGTTTTATGTTGATAGCATTATTTGAGAGAACTTTAATAATAGGATAATATGATATTTTGTGACAGGATTCTCGCTAATTATCATCATATCTCTGGCTTTAGCTGTCGGGTTGCTAATATTAGCGGTGGGCATTATCTGCTTGAAACGGTAAGTTAAATAGCATTTCATTCATTTCTTCATTTTTATTAATCATTATTAATTTGGTTATGCTAAAAATAGATCACCGTGTAGATTCAAATCTTGTTTTGTTTGATTGGCTTGTGTTCTTGGATTGAATAACACCCCCCCCCCTAGTCTAGTCGTTTTTATGATATTGATACTATTAAAAATGGACTGTTATTACTTTGATTTGAAGTATTTTCAATGATATTATTTATCTTTCCCCTTAGTAATACAAATAAAATCCAAACATTACTGAAAAATAATCTAATAAATTTTTTCTTCATATTTTAATTTACACAGTTTAAACATAGTTATAAAAAAACTAATAATTTTAATTATTTTATCATTTAGAAGTTCAGTCAAATTAAAATATAAATTGTGTCCATTCTTGTTTATGTAACTATAAACAAATATAACTTATATTAGTATTATTAACTCGAGTTCATTTCAGTATATATTTCATGGATATATGAAATACTTTTCAAAAATCATAATTCGTTGATACTTAAACTTAACCTTGTTAGTTATAGGAATTTAGTTATTTGAATTTTTTCTCATGAATTTAGTTCTATATTAAGCAATGCCCTTCTACACTCAATAACATAATTATTAATCAATGATCATCTTCTTAATTTTAATTTATATCAAGCATGCGCAGAGACGGCTTACGAGATATCTACGGCCAACAATCCACTTGCTTCACACTCGGCCATCCCCGTGCTCACATCCCATCTGACGTCATCAAAGGAACGCACCTAAATACCGAAGAAATCCCACACCACCTTTCCCATCACAACTCCTCCACCATCGTGCACCGAGTGCGGGCCTACGGGGGCCCTCGACCGAACACCTACGCCTGCATGAAGCTGCTCGATGGATCCCCGGAGCGCGAATATAAGGGTTCGATGTATGACACTGGGGGGCATAGTTGTGATGATAGGGAGTGCGTGAATGATGACCCAGACGGTGGGGCAGAAAGATCAGAATGTTTGACCACGTCAACACAGCTGGGAGATAGTGTGGGAGCTCTACCTATGGATTTGGGACTTCATTGCTCTGTGCACTCAACAAAACAAAATTTTACTCCAAAGCTTTGTTTTTGTCACGCGGAAAATCTGAGCAGTTCGGCGATGTTTGGACACGCGAGGGAACCGGAAGTAGTATTCGGTAAGAGAGAAGGGACATTGTACGCGTGCACTAAACACAGGACTTTGTTTTCAACGTTGCCTTTTGAATCGGATACTCTTTCAGGATTGCAGGCTAGAGTTAACTCGTAAGATTTATGATAACTTTTGGATACTGTTACTTAATTAATCCTAGTGTTTACGATGTTATAATATTTTTGCAATAAGAAAACAAAGATAAGTTTTTGAGACACTAATGAGCCGTATTGCAGGGCAAAATAGATATCTCTAGGAAGACATTTCAAAGTAAAATGAACAAACTAGAAGGGGCAAGAATAATTCAATTACAGATAATAAGCAAAAATATTTATATGAAATTTATATGAGAATCAATTTAAGTTTGAACATATATAATATGCGCTAAATTTGTTTATTAAAATATTATTCAGGATATTGAGTTTTTATATTATATAGAGTTTTTTAAGAAATCCTTTCAATGTTATCAAGATGAAGTGAACTTATTAGCGATTATCCTCGAGGCTTATTGCAAATGAGTTTATTGAGAAACTTCGTATTTGTGAAGTTTCATATTTCAACACTTTTGCATTTCGAATATTTATTTAACTTTAAAATTTCAAAAAATGGGAAAGTTTGCTTTTAAGTTGCCCTTTAAACTTAACATCTTTGTAGACACATTAAGCTATTATGTAGACCTCGATAATACTCAATTAAAACTCTTATTATAGTCGCTATTTAAGGAATCTTTACATCTTTTTAGTCTAAAGTTAAATTAAATTTGATTAAAGCGCGAAATTCACTAAAAGCGGTGCAACTCAACATGTCTCAGACTAGGATAATAATTATCCATTTAGGATAGAAAATTAATCGAAATTAAAGTCTTCTGAGTTTGATTCGAGTATATCTAAATATAATTCTCTAGTTTAGAGAAACTAGTGTAAACTAAGCAGAAGGCGCAACTCGATTCGTTTCACGCATGTCTGGGTTCATTTCCTGTCTCTCCTTGCTGCGTGACAAAGGGAGACTACATTTTTAAGGTTTCACTCAATTCAACTGATTCACTGTCGAATATTAGAAGTTTTTATGAAGGATTCTTTGAAAAAAATAGTTAATTTTACTGTCATGCAACATGTTTTATATTAGTAAAATATAAATTAAATACTGTATTAAAATATTTCAATTTTAGGCTCAATGCACAGTTGTAAATTAATTTTACATCGAATTTTATTTTAGAATACTTGATCTATTAAAATAAATGCTTAGTTTAGTTATATTCTTTTAAAATGTACTCACTCTACATCCTGATCCGAACTTAACTTATGGATAACCTTAACATTATACTTTGATACCGGTATTACAAGTAAACTATAAATCTGCATAAATTTTGGTTCAAATTTTAAATTTTAATTTTGGACGCGTTTTTCTCTTCTTTAAATTAGACGGCGCAAAATGTAATAAAACTTAAATAATATTTCAAAACAAAACAAACAATTAGTCTTAAAAGTAAAACCATATTCTCGCAAAAATTTAGCCCAAGGTTTTCAAATATTAATCCAGCTCTGTTCGATTTCACACTAGATGTAAAATAAAACGAAGAGCTATATTTCTGACGACCTAATTTATCGATAAAAGTTTTACTTTGTGCTCGATCTAGTAAGAATGTCGTCTTATGTCGTGACCACTTTTCAAAGAGACTTTTTTGCTTCTTTTTTCCATCTGACTACTTCAGCTACACGCGATCGAAATCTAACCGATTCAGACTTTAATTGACGGACTGATATAAAACACGGTATAAATAAACAGTATTTTATATTTTTATCGATAATTTATTAGCATTAATAAAGCTATATAAAAAGGCTGATAATTATAAAAAATAAATTATTTAATCACAAGCTTTTGATTAGTGGCGCGACTAACTTATAATTTAGAAACATTATAATTAGTAACATTAATAGATAGATACAGCAGAGAATTTTTCCAGAGCCGTTTTTGTCTTTATACAAAAGTGTATGCGTTACATCTTCATAGATCTAGCCGCCTGGTACACAGTACGAAAACTAGTATATTAACTTATGCAATCTTAACCAGTATATTCATTTATTATCTTTTCCAGGCTAAAACAGTACTAAAACTATTGTATCGACATTTTCTTTCATTACAATAATCTTTTGTAGTCTTAATTGTGATCGTCATGTTAATTTTTCTGAATATTTAATGTATTTTGTGATCTGAATAACATTGTTAAATGATAGAAACATTATACTACGTGAAGCTGTGTGAGAAAATGAGTCGATACGATTATTATTAGAATTCACGGCGCGTCTAATTAAAAGAACTCTACGTAACCGTTGCGGCAACGTACTACGGCGTTACTAATCTTGCCGCAATGAAAGTATCGTTGCGTTATTAATTCGCGTGCAATGAAGCGACTCGCGTCAAATCTATACGATTGAAGTCGATTGCTTACAAATGCTCTATGCTAAATTAAGCTCAGATCTATTAGTGAAACTCTATCGTATTGTGTTCTATGCCAAATTAAGCACTGCAACAACGCCTTCTTTTTGACACACTATTTCGGTGTCAATAAATCTATCGTTTATTTTCTCAGATTATATTCAATCTGATGAAATTATGCGGATTTTTACAAAAAATCTTATAATTTAAAGATTATTAGACAAACGATAGAAATTACAATAATAAAAATCGTAATTCAATACAAATGCTTTGACTCTTTACTTATTTACCTGTATATCGCGGAGTATAAGTAAAAAGTGATCCAAACTGAGTGATTGTGATCAAAGATTTTACGGACTCAGTGACAAGCGATGACTTTTTAGGAAACAGAAAGTCGGAAAAAACGAAAAAATCTTACAGTTTCGGCTGGACTTAATTAATAAATAATCATTATTTACGATCTCCTGAAATAATCTCCTCGGGTTATTTTAAGCAGAAAATAAGTTACGAGTGAGCTATTAGAAGAATACGTTAGTTGACCGTGAATTATTTTTGAAGAATGAATCATGGACTCTTTTCATGACAACATGGACTCTCTTCATGACTCCATGGACGTCTTGAATGACTTCATTTCGTTGACATGGAATAGACATGTCGGTGGAAGTAGAAATATATTCTCAAAGCGTGCTTCATACAAGACAAATTACAGGACGAACAGTCATGAGCTGTTCTACGGGGTTATATTATGTGAGGGTACGTCATGACTATTGTGATGGATTGATAGCCAGTATTGTGTGATCTAGAATCGTGGAGAGAGAGAGAGAGAGAGAGAGAGAGAGAGAGAGAGATAGACAGCGACAGAGACCTAGACAAAGACAGACTAAAACACAGACAGAGCAGAGACGGAGACAGAGAGACAAAGACAGAGACAAACTAAGAGAAAAGAAAGAGAAATGGAGAGCGGATGAGTGATAGTGGGGAGTGTGGGGGTTAGGGTAGAAAATCTAATATTTAATGTTATACAAGTAATACATTATATTTTTGAATTAAAAAAAAATCACTGTCTAAATCAGAATGTATATTCAAATATTATGACCGTAACGTGTTAGAAAGTAGGATATTTTGTCATTATTACAGCAAATAAATGATATTAATTAAAATGAAATATATTGTAAATAAAAATCAAAAATAAATCGTATTACTCTTAGTGTTTAGCTTACATTAAGTTAATTCAAGTTTTTACTCATATTTCTATCCGTTTTATCCGCACACATAAATCCACACTGACAATCACACCGACATCTACACAAACACTTTGACCGTCAAAAGTTCTTCCGCAGTAATGCTCATTTGACGTCATATCGTAAATCCAGTTATCACCTGACCGTCGACAAGAGCACCGCGAGGACACGAGCTAATAATTACCAGAAGGCAAGAGCCGGGCGGGGACCGAGCGGGGACCGGGTGGGGACCGGGGCAGTCCTAGGACCGGAAGACCGAGAATAACCCGCGGACACTGGTTTTTAGTCCATCAGGAGACAGTCAGAGATTACTTACTTACGAGAAATACCGCATGAGATTTCAATGATTGAATTGAAGCAACTTGCAAGTAATTATAAAACTCGATGAAATAGTTTTACAGAAAATAGTGTCAAAGTTCTAATGAAAATTTTCATTTTACAGTTAATCTAATATAGATATTTCACGGTAACTAAATCGATTGTATTTTTAATATCCTACATCAAAAAACTAAAATCAATTTGTCGGAAATTTATGGAATGGCTAAGGATAAATAATGAGGTTGTAACAAAAAAATGAGAGTATAAATGATGGCAATGATTCAGTATTTGCTGACTATCAATTATATCTTTATCTCATGTAATTGCTGCTTTGCATACAGCAAGCTGAGAAATGTAAAATATAGTAAGTGGCACATTTATCAAAATGAGAGTTTGATAAAAATATCCTTTGCGAGAATTTAATTTAAAATTATATACCTTGAACATTACAAACTCCAAAATTCATACAGTGGATAAATGTAATAAAAACTGATATAATCTAGAAAAGAAATTAGAGGCTAAACGTAATCGAAGCATAATAACACAATAAACTGAGTGCAACTTATAAGAGCATCTGTTCACGCAATGTTCAGAATCGATTTTAGACAGATTATTCATGTCAGTATTTGATCAACTGGCAAAATAATTCGATTAATGCTACGGGGCACAAATTTAAGAGAAATCATTAGTAACTTCAACAATATTTGATTCAGCAGGATAAAATATATAACTTTAATATTGGCCATTAAACCTTGATATGAAGAGAGCTACATTTGAATAATTTTAAAGTATTAATAAAAATCGTAATAATTAAATCTTAAATTGTAATAAATAAATAATAAATATTAATTAATTAATAAATATTCCGTATTGTCTTTAATTTTGATTAAGGACAATACGGAAATGTAATTAATTTGTGTATTTTCAGTTTAATATATCTCCAAAAGGAGTTAATTACTGAAAGAAAGTGAATATCAAAATAATTAAATAAATTATTACATTAATTTATTAAATAAATATCTTTGCAAACTTTTAAATAATTAATATGTGTCATCATTTTCTCTAATCATCTTTTATCAATAACCACTATATGCTACTAAATTCAATTAATAATCAATACAATTATGCACAGGCTTCAACCTCTGACTTATGCTGACTTATGCTCTGTATTTAAAGCAATTATTTTGAAAATTTTACCAATTTGAAAATAACAGTAATCAAAAATTAAAATAAATAAAATAGATCTATCAGCATATTTTAGTAAATGTTTTATATTTTAGCATATTTAATAAATAAATAAAATAACATAAATAATAAATAAACAAGTAAAACTGAAAGTAAATAAATACTTGTATCGCGCATTAAGTTTATAAAGTAAAACAATACATATCGATTAGATTATTCGTGTTTCCGACAGTTGGAAGTGTTTGAAACAAAACCATAATTTTTCTATATCACAACACCAGTATGTTTACTCGGCAATTAACTCTATACGTTCTTCTCTCAATATCACTCCTTACGAGCCGCATTTTATCCGTAAATTGTCTTCATCGATATGAAAGAGAATCCTTGGACCGACTGAGGCACCTCTCACCTTCGAGTGCTTCTGCGGGTTCAATTCAGGGCGATGACAACGATGATTTAACGACGAGAAACTCAAATAATGAAACGACTATGAAAGATATCGAGATGGATTTAATTCGGTGGAATAACTCTCGATTAATTGAATACGAGAGAGATAAAGAGGATCATAAACGATCTGGGGACAGAAGAGTCGGATCAGATTTAAGAAAGTTTTATGAAGGTGGTAATATATCTTTAGTTATGTCATCTAGATGGGATTTGAGTGGATCGAGAGAAATGAAGGATAGAATGAAGTTAATGGATGTTAATCTGGGTAGGTATAGAAAGAATGGGATTGAAAACATGACAAGAATAGATAACGAAGACTCGTTTGTGAAGGAAGATGTTATTTATAAGTCCAGTCTAAATAACAGATCAGATAAAGAAGATAATGAAAAATATAGAAATATTAACATAGAGCCAATATATAAATATGTGCTGGGCGAAGCAAACAAGTTTGATGCAACAGTGCGTAAGAGAAGAGAAGCAATGATAAACGAAAAGGATTTTTCTCAAAAAACGACATTTAAATCAGAGTTGTCGGATATGTTAAATAAGAGCGAAGAAGACAATATGTCAATGGTTAAATCTAAATTTTCAACAGATGTTTCTATAAGTCTTTCACGTGCATCAAAATTTAATAACTTTAAAACGAAAAGTGTAGGTGATAAGATGATGCAAGAAAATAGATTTACAACTGCAACAGTTTCATATACAACTAATGAGCATATAAAGTCAGCAACAATGAATGAGACTATAACAACCTTAACAAATGAACCTGTAAGCAATAGTTTTATAATAACGGCAAGAAATAGACCTATAGTAACTGCAACAAATATTTCTGTAACAACATCAACAAATGAACTCATATTAACGGCAACGCATGCAACAATGGCAAAAAATCAGCCAACAATAACGACAACAAATAACCAAACAACAACAATTTTATCCGGAACATCAGCTAACACAATAGCCTTAACCACTACTCCAATGATATCTCCATTTTCTGCTAATGCGACACAAGAAATCTTTGTTTCAACAACAGTTTCAACATTAGCTTACACGGATAAAAATCATTCCACCAATTTCGCAAATTTTCCCAAAAATATTGATCAGAAACTTCAAAATACTGCGCAAAATTTTTCAACGTGGATTTCAGAATGTAATGACATCAAAATCGTTCAAAGAGAGCTTGAACGTTGTAGTGTTAACCACCATCAAGCGAATGAGTCCTTCATTTTAATGAATGAGATATTTAAAACGATATTTAATGAGCATATTTTAGAGGGCCTCATACGAACGTGTCACTCCGGATCTTGGTGCTTGAAAGACAATAAAGAGCTTATAGAGATGCGTGGAGAAGATATACTACAGCACTGTCATCTGTCGAGTTGCGTGAAATTAAACAACGAAACTCACGACTGTGTGGTAGGCTTACGGATTTTGTTGTAAAAAACCTAAATGTTTTATATTTCTACTAGATCAATTAAGAAAGTATAAAATAATACTTGAAGATTATCATTGGTGTCTACTTATACCAGATTGTTTTAGTTATTAATCATAAAGAGTCGGGGGGGGGGGGGGGAATTACGCTCAGCTATCTTCTTTTACACAGCAAAATATATCTGTATATAACAAGGGACCAACTAACACGATATATTTTACTTTGGGTACCTTAGGGGGGACAAATACTACTTTTGAAGAATATTTGTACTGAATTAACTGCTTTTGCACAAGGTTCTTGGTATTACATTTGACACACTTTCGTTGCTTTGTGACCTATTAACGAGACCTATTTCTCCACCAATCGCATGCGTGAATAAGATTCGCGCAATGACACACGTCACACTTGCAGACATAGCGAGACAACGCTTTCGTGGAAATGACGTCATACCGGATATGGATATCAAAGGATTGATATGTAACTCGTCACGTGAGATGAATGCGTGTTCAGGATCTTGTAGATCGGTAAATCATATGATTGACAAACTTATGAAAGAAAATAAACAGAATTATTTTGTTGAAATTTTTAATATTAATTTAGAAATACTTGTTATTATCGATGAAACATGTACCGGTTACAAATTAGACAAGGATCCTTGAGACTATCCCCTTTAATGCCATTAAAGCTAGACGGGGTATGCTTACTGTTATATTAAGTCAATGTAAGACTGATATGAGTTTCCGCATTAGATGCTTTTAGAATTTGACGTTCTTTCCAGGCTAAATTTTCTCATTTTTCTATAATACGGCTAAGTCGACCGTTTAACTTAAAGATGAAAAAAGTTTCATCTCATTTTTGGTCAATATTTATGGTTTGCAATTTCAGGTCGCACAGCAGCTGTACTGTATGGATAAGGCTTGTGACTTTAGTATAAAATTTGATGGGTAAGTGCATTTAAATAAAAATGTATTGAAGTTTAATATAATAAGTAAGAATTCTATATTTTATCAAAGGCATGTAAGATAAAATAGACATTAAGTCAAGATTAATTATTTAAAACTTCCAGTAATTTATTGAATCCAGTATTCTATACTGAATGATAAAACAATTGACCGAAGTCTTCTAAAATGAAATAAATTTTAAAATAAATGTAAATAACAATAGGACTAAAACTTTCAAATTTTACTTGCCATAATATTATTTTTTCAGGTTTTCTCAATGGGAATGGTACTTTAAAATGAACAATGCATCGGAGCGATGTAATCTGAACAATGTTCAATGTTCACATTCTATCATTAATGGAAATATTGGTATTACTGGAAATTATCAAACGGTAGGCGTATGCAAAGAATATTCAAAACGAAATTTAATAAATAAAATATAATCAACCAGTTAGATGCTGTGTGTTGCTCTTTTGTGATATTTAGTTTCTTATTGTAAACTATTCTAAAATTTCTAAAATGCTTCATTATAAGTTTCAAAAAACACTGACGAGTATGTAAAATGAAATTTGCATCATGCACATGTAAAGTATTAAAAAATAAGAACACATTTAAAAGAATTTGAATTCTATTTTAATTTTATTTAACTACCATTCTCGAAAGTTTCTTCAGTTGCTCTTATCTAAATTGAAACTATCTTACCCTTCACTAAAAGTTAATTTTCGTTGAGCTCAAGTTTAATATGTTTATAACTTTTATTAAAATTACTACCTTAAAATAAATGTAATTTTCCTTTTGATCTAGGATGCAGTTAATCACCAGCACTCGATCAGACCACTAAATAAAGTCATTTTCGTTCTTAAAATCACAACCATCGTCATTTTCTCCGTTGTCTTCTTCATCTTCGTCATCCTCAGCGCTCGGTACATCTACTCCTCGTACAGACGAAGCAAGATGAGAAGTGTCGTGGTAGAAGCTTACTCGAGAGATAGAGTAGATTACGCAATTATTATGGAAGATGAGTTTGATGATGAACCTTTTTGATATCAAAATAATGTATGTTGGATAATGTGTCTGTCTTTGAACTGTTTAAATAATACTGTTAAAGCTTTTACATGTACAAGCCCATGAGTTCTTTTTTACAAGGAAAACGGACGATTTCATTTTTAAGTTTTGATCATGTTTTCAATTAAATTTTTTAAATAATATTTTAAATCAAAACGCTATTTTAATCATTTTTCAAAAATGATTAAAATAGCCAGTGTAATACCTTCACGTGTGTACCTTTAGTGATAATTACAAATATATTAAAAAATGAATCATGGAATTAATTTTATTTATGGATAGCCCTTTAAAGGCTTGTAACATATTTAAATTTGTAATAGTTGCGACAAATATCATGTGGATTCTTGTGGATTTTTATTTTATATAAAATAGAATAATCTTTCATATGAAATATGATAACATTAAGTGTTGGATAAACTTAAAATTAAAAATAACACATTAATAACTAACGATTGATAACAATTTTCTATGCTAATAAATCACAGTAAAGCTAAAATCAATGTTTAATAAACTGTTACTTGAACAGTGTGATTTATAAGAAAGTTAAAAAACAAATTATAACTAAAAAACAAGATTTTTTTAATGGATTCTGAACTTTATCAAGAGAGGAAAAGAATACATTACAAAATGTGAAATTAACCAAAACCAGCAATTTATATTATGATCTATTACGACCTTTCAAAGTTTAATTTCTTCTAATCCTACAATCACTTCTTTTAATATCTTCACATTAATTTTTAATCGTCATATAATATGCTCTAAACGCTTATTTTCGAATATATTAAAAAATAAAATAGTCATTAAACTTATAAAAGCTTCATCTACTGGGTGAGAATAAGTAGTGGATAATCATTCAGATCACAAAGCGCCGGCTGACCGCCGCAATTCATCATCAATTCCACCACGATGTCACCATTTTCCACTTGCAGTGAAGCTCTCAAACACCCAGTGACGTCCACGGTGTAGATCTTGGGATTGACGATTGGGAAGGTTCTACTGGAGGGATTGATCTCTCCGTAGACCTCGGTGATGGAGGTAGAGCGACAAATGAACGGAGTGGGAGAGCGATAGAAGGAGAGCTGATCGCCGAAGATGACGATGGCTGAGGAAGGAAAGCGAGACAAGAGGGGAATAGAGAAGGAGAGGACGAGACGATCTGATTCCTTGATCACTGAATCTAACAACATCTTTTATGCATTACAATATCATATTCTTTAATTCATTATTACGTACGGACCTACAAATAGTAATATTACTGAAATATTATGCTGTCAATAATTTTCTGTAGTCGTATCAGTCAAATTTCGTTGATATGACTAAAATTAAGCCCAAGTGTTTTCTTAACCGAATTTCATACAGAGATTCAAATAAGAGCATGCATATTTATGACCAATGTCCGAGACAAATTGAATTGAAAAAAGTGATTTTTTTACTTGTAAACCACAGTAGTCAATTATTATATCAAATGATATAAATCTGTTAATGACTTCGGGGTAATTACGTAATTTTTAAAGTTTTAGCATAAATACAATTAGTATAATTAACATGTTTAACCTTTTTTTTACCAACGTTCCCATGTGGGAACATCGTAGATTTCTAAGATTTCTTACTAAATGGATGAGTTTGAGCAAACT
>JAQIXG010000881.1:0-26497 GCA_034700105.1 Oconnorella tubifera | reverse complement strand
CCCCCCCCCCATGGGCGGTAACAAGTAAACTAACACTAGAATAGCCCTGAATTTACTATGGGGAGGTTTTCCACAAAAATATTTAGGTGATGATTTTTTAGGTTTATCACTCACATTTCCCTTTTAATTAGGCCTACATGAATTTATCTCGGCATACATGTATCAAGTGCTAAATTTTCAACAGAATCTTCAAAAGAAGCAGTGGCGGATCCATAGGGGGGGGGGCCGCGGGGGGCGATCGCCCCCCCTACAGGATCGCCCCCCCTACAGAGTCGTTTTATTTTTTTACGTGTTAATTTAAAGCTTTGCAAAAGATTGATGGAGCGATGGCCCCTCTTTGATTGAGATTAAAGCTTGATTGAGCAATCGTCCCCAACCCCTATACAGTTAACATACTTGTTTGTAATAAAAAATGTAAAGCTTGTAGACTTCTAATAGCCTTCTATAGATACAGATGTATTTTGACTGTTTATAAATCATGCAATGTTATAAATATAAACTTTTGATCAAAAACGAAAAAACCTAGTCGACAACATAAAAAAGGTCAGCTCTGAAAAAAATCGCCCGCCCCCCTACTGGATGACGTGGATCCGCCACTGAAAAGAAGGGGTGAGGGTTTGCCACTAAACTTACATCTTTAACATTACAAAAAATCTTTTTATCACCAATGGGAGTAAAAGTTACTTCTCCTTGTAAAGGAAACGGTATTTTTGTCATGCTAAGCTAAAAGTAACCGAGAAAAAAGTGATCACAAATTTTTGAGGTGTCGACAGCTAGGTAACATAATGTTCGCATTTTGTAAAAGGTCTTTATGTAGGCTTGCTTTGATTAATAATATTATTTCATTTTCGTAAATACAAGTTGTTGTATGCATCAACATCAGTTTTTAAATAATTTTACATTTATTATTGATTTAAGAGATCTATATCATTAATGCTTTTCTTTCTCTTTAATTTAGTCTTATGTAGGCCATATGGGCTTTTTCAACAATATAATGTATACTTAGGAACACTCTACATTGTTCTATTTTGTCCTGCGCTATTTTGTCCTGCACTGTTTTGATCCTGCACTATTCTGATCATGCGCTATTTTATCCTGCGCTATTTTGTCCTGCGCTATTTTGACCCTGCACTATTTTGACCCTGCACTATTTTGACCCTCATAAGTACAATAATACTGATCACATTATCTTAAATATTAATATAAGATAATGTAATCAGTATTATTGACAGTAGTAATATCATTATTAATGAAAATTAATGGCCAATATATAGATCTTTTATTGCAGCACTTATGTAATATTAACAGGAAGAAGAAAACTTAGTGAAGAAGAGGTTGATCAGTATTAATGTATCTAGCCACAAAGTACACAGGACCTGTCAGTTTAACTGAATCTAGTTTTATGGAACACAATGTGACAATCAGAATAAAAAAGAAGTACTTTCAATTTCGTGTGTATATGGCCTTGTTAATACATCTGTATGTTGCTTTGTATGTAAAATATTTTGTGCATATTGCAGTAATTGTGTAAAGTGTTCTAGTGGCAATTTAATTGTTAGCTTATCGACTCTCTAAGAATTATAAATGATATAAATTTTACCAAAACTTAACATTGGATGGTAAGTTAGACATTAGCTAATATTGTGTTCAATTTCCAACTTAAATCTTTTTCAATTTGAATACCTTGCATATATTCACAAGAGTGATGATACACGCTTATTATAAATCCGTTTAATATATTTCTTGAGCTATGATTGTAGCTGCGTGTCGATTTTGTTTAAAAAATAATCATTTCATTTTTCATTAATTTTCAGTTATATTGTAGTTTTCACTTTTGTTACTTTTCTCTTTCACTATTTGCAGCTTTCCTGTATTTACATTTTACATATAATATATTATTTTACAGTGTTTATAAACTTTTTAAGAATAAACCTGTGTAAAGATTAACGCAATAAATCGTGTACAATTTTACAGCAATTTTGTATGTAGTAAAAGAAACATAATATAAAAGAAAGTTACTACAGTCAAAAAATTGATGTCAAAATAAAATAATGTAATCATAAATCACAGCGAAACAGAGGATTTAAAATTTAATATCAATAATAATGTTCAGTTGTACAAATTTCAGGTAATTGTATGAAAACATTAAAATTTTCATTTCCCTTGTGAGAACAATTAATTAATAAAAAAATTATATTATACCTATTAAGCGAAATGTAACAATATATGATGAAGATATATATAATACTATATAGTATTGCGTACAAGGCGTTTTGCTTACATTTTAATTTATATGTTTGAATATAAAGTATCACTATTGTCTTGCATATATTTTTAACCCAGCAGGCATATATAAAATTTAAAAGTGATATAATTTTGCAATGCAAACCTTCAATCTTATTTTTTTTTATTGATTTTGTTATTTATATATTTTAAAAGTATGAAAACAATAACTTTTAAAATCACGCTTAAATTACTGAACAATTTGACATTTTAAGCACCTTTTTTTAATGCGTTAACTTGTATGGCTTTTAACTACAAAATACATATTGCAGGTAAACTCTCTGATGATTTATTTGAAGACAAATTAGATATAATTTGTTTAATCAAAAGTATTAATTTTATACACCAGCCTAAAACATCAAAAAACTTTAAGTTGCATAAAGAAAATATACACAGTGCATAAAATTCATAGTTTCTTATATAAAACGATGAGATGATAGAGTGCATTAATTGCAATGGAAGACTAATGGAGAAGTATACAGCACCATAAAATATAATATATAGAAGTTAATTCTAATAAGATTTCAACAATCTTTGCAAAAGATTAATGTTTTGAACGCGTAATGTCCTTATATCTTGTTGCAAATCTACCAATATACTGATTAATGAATGAGATTAGAATATAATCTTCAAAGAGTAAGTTTCAATTGCAAAAATTTACAGAAAATACACATTCAGAAGAGTTTCAAAATAATGAGGTAAAATGTTGTGTATTTATATTCGCATTGATAATAGTAGAAAGAGAGGTTGAGATTATACTTTTACTTTTATATACAAAATATACACAATACACGTAAGAAGTGAACACTTGTAACATAAGGCACATAAGATTACAAAAAAATTTTACAGCTCAGAATTAGATTCCGAATAAAGTCAGTACAGAGATAATGTATTAAATTCATTATTCTCTAGCTAGATATGAAATGAAGCAAATATTTAACTCAAATCCTTTCAAATTTTAAAGCATTTTCTGTGGAAGATTACCAATGGAAAAGTATTAGAAATATAAATAAACTTTCAAAAATAATTTTAATAGATTCAGTCTAAATAATTTTGGACAGAAAATGTTCTAGTATTTTGCCTATAAACTATTTAACTGAGAGATCAAAATATCCAGTTGAACATCGAAAAGTATTAAACTAAATTAATGAAACAAATTAACTAAATAAAACTGATTGTCTTCAAAGTTAATTAATCCTAATCGAAAGTAATTTCGTGTTTTACACCAATTTAACAACTCATCACTAAATGTACATTAAACATCAGGTAATTATCCAAGTTTTAAAATGTCATCGATTGCTATAATATAAACTAAATAAATAAAGAAATATAAATCAATATGAAAGTTAACCCATGCAACTAAAAGTTATTCATCTTAAAGAAATCAAAGCACTAAAAGACTTTAAAGAAAATAAACTGTTGAGAATCACTGCTGTCTTGTTTTATTCAATGTAATACAGAAAATAAAAAGAATAAATGAACATGAAAATTAAAAATGCAATAAGGCTGATTGCAAAGTAAAAAAATGTTATGAATGCTTTATTAAGATATACTGGTTAAAAGTAGTATCGCAAGTACAATATGCTAAAAAAATACCACAATCAATACAGTGTCTAAAAGTGCTATACGTTTCACAACATACTCTATCAAAAATTCATCGATAGATCTGTAAAAGAGATGCATATGAAACAATGCGCTGTATAATATATAATCGTAGAATACAACTATATATATTAAGTTTCAATACAGAATACACAAGCAATACATTCGGCACTAAATTTAAATATAAAATTAGCACTAAAAGTATTAATACATCAGCTAAAATAGTCCATTAAAACACTGATTAAAAGTAGTACGTTGTTAGCATTGAAAAGCGTTAAAAATACCACAATTAATATCATAATAAGCTACATAAACTTGATAGAAAACTAAAAATGAAAAATTATCATTATCTTTATGCTTTGGCTAATAAATAGCAGCATGATGTCATATAGCTGACTTTTAGGTCAACTACATAGTAAAAGTGACATCATAAAAGAAACTTCAAAACTATAGTCACATTACACCATGAAATTATATGTAAAGACTAAATGTAAATAAAACTAAATAAAACTAAAATCATGTTAAAATCTGATTACCGAATTATATTTGTCAAAACAAGAATGTCATGAACTTTACTGTCACTCTTAATTATAACGAAATAAAATAAAATATTGCATATAATAAGCTGATTGGTACTAATAATCATAGCCAGTCAAAAAACTAAAATTCATGAAACTCGGTCAATAAACCATCTCACTTGCAAACTGAAAATTAACTTCATATCCTGTTAAAAGAAACTTACATTATGCAACATAAGCTAAACACATTGCTTGTTTTGATCTGCACAAGTAAAATAATGGCTTAACTAAGTCCAGAGAAGCTTAATAAAAATAACTAAAATGCAAACTAGACAAAATGCAATACGCAGAAAACAAGACAAATTAAATTTCTATAATGATTTGATCAAAGTTAGATTCTTATAATATTACTGTGTGTTTAGCATAGCTTTGTTGTACAAGGTTCCAGTGTATATAATTGCTTAATAACATTAACTAGGATCAATACGACATTAACTCTACCATATAATACTAAAAAATTTAAACAGTAATAAATAAAACTTTTTTTAGTTATGAATTAAAACTTGATGCCAGTTTGTGATCAGCGTCTGTAATAGCAGGCTTAAAATTTACTAGATACAAAAAATGTGTTGATTACTACTAAATACATTGCAATTAAGTCATTTAACTGTAAATGACTTTTAAAAATAATAACTTTACAGTGTTTAAATCAACGATTTAGATTGACAATTGGCAGCATATTAGAAAAAAACTTGTAAAGAGTATGTACAAGTAAATATATTACATTTCGAGCTGTACAAGAGAATTTTTATGCATTATTGCATGACATCTATTACAAAAAAAGAAAATTATATTCTTGCTAAATATTATAAGAAATATATAGTAGTATCTGTGATTTTACACAGATGATATATTGTCAATTATTTAAATGTCATTAGTCTCTAGTTCATATAAAAACACTACATATTACAACTTGACAGAAAGAAAATGTCAAGATACAATAAATTGCTATATTACATCTGCAATTACATATCAATGCCACAAAAACGTAATATAATTTATATCATAAAACGTATTAAATATTATATTGCCAACTACATTGTTACATTTTAAATGCAGAAAAGCAGATTGAGATTTAATGCTCAAGTCAAAAATATATAAAAATACAAAGTAAATAAAAAATTAATACAAATTATATTTGCATAAAGTTAATAACTTAAAGACAACAAATGTCATACTACGCAAGTCATAGTGAGGCTATATTCGCTGCGACTGTTGCACTGAACTCAGCTCATATCCGTACCTTTCCTTTAGTTTTGCTACGCTCCAACTAATATTCTGCAATTCAGGTGATCTCGAGGCAGAACGTAAAAGAAATGAACTACTCGGCGTCTGACCACCATTTCCACCCAAATATGCCACATCTGAAACAGTCCGATATGTCCCAATAGGTCTACTCGCTGAATTTGTTGAGTTACTTACATTTCTTGTCAACTGTGGAACTTGTACGCTGAAAGGGGTCGATTGTTTACGTTGTGGTGAAGAAGCTCTGATTGTATTTTGATCTCGGTTATTTGCCAAACCTTGCTGAATGTTTTTGTACGTAGATTTCTGTCCGGTAGTTTGTTGGTCCAATGGAAATCTATTTCCATCACTAGGTATATATTGACTAGATTCTGATTGAGAGCGACATAAATCAAACTTATGAGAGTAACTCATTTGATGATCAGGGTTTGATTCAGTCAGCTCATAGTTTGATTTAAAATCACGAGCATTCGGTGATATATTATCAGAATTAAATTGCAAGAGGTTGAAGTTAGTTGAAATGTGATCGGGATTTGCAGAAATTAAATTAAACTTAGAGTTGTTGTTATTTGATTGCGTATGATTATGATTTGAGGAAGAGAAATGACCATATTGAGATGGTGCTTGGTCATAAACTACGCGATTATAATCAAATTGTGGATTGTCACAATTCAAAGATGGTGTATCGTAATGCATTGGCCAATGTTTAACTGATCTATCACAATGAATTTGATTAAAATCAGAAAAACCAACATCATTATGAAATTGTAAATTCTTTCGACTTGAATTTGACTTTTGTTGTACAAAATCTTCGCGTGAGTCTAATCCATTAACTTTCATCTTGTCATTTTGTATACATTGCAATTTATCGTAATGCTTAAACATAGCAGGACCCCCTTGATCATTTTGAGAATAATTCTGATCAAAATTTCGACGTTCACAATCAAAATTTACTCGGCTATCCACTTGATGTTTGGAGGAGGAACTACTGACAGCAATAATATCCAGACGCAAATCCCTTCTCGCTGGTCTAACGTATTGAAATGCATCCGACTGCTGTCGATATATGCCAACAGTGTCTCTCCTACCACATCCACCGTGCGCATCAGTGCTGCGACACTGAAAAGAACCACTGTAAGTCGGAGCCTTTGATTTAGCCGGTGAACGATCCCTTGCTACTCCCGATACTGGATGTCCGTACTTGTTACGATCACGACGATAATACTCCTTGTTCTTCTGCGGAGTCTGCGAGAAACTTAATGATACTACACGATCAACGTTACGATGACGTTCAACTTCTGAACCACGCATTGAATAAGGTGTTCCAAATGTACGAGTGAGCTTTGAATGCGGATCTTTCTTCTCCGGGGTTTTAAGATTCAAATCTTTTGTATCCTGTGTTTTTTCAGGTGAAGAGTATTGCTGCACAAGCTCCTGATGCCAGTCATGATGTTTTACGGTTAAAGGCTTACGTCCTTCACCTTCAACACATTGCTTGTCCCAGTTTGATATATTCTTACCTGATGCCGAAGTAATATTCACATCCGAGATGAACATATTTTTCTCGCGTGTATTTTCCAACACAGGTTGAGAAAGATTGCCTTTAGAAAAAAGAGCAAATGCACTTCCTGCTCTCAAATTTTCCTTATTATCATTCTGCTCCTTGCAGCGGACTAAACGAAGAATGATTTCTGATGAATCGCTTTTACTACGACTAAGTGAAGGAGCTGCCAATGTCTTGTCGCGTAATTCAGAACTCATTGGATCTGTGGCCAGCTGACGGACTGATCGACTGGCTTGCTTACGTCGAGACAGCCGGTTGGCTTCAGGCGCAATAAGAGACTGTTTCGTATGAGTAACTTGCGAGCACTTTGGAACTGGATCACTGTTTACAACTGCAAATGAAACAATTGTAGTTTTATTATTGAAGCAATCGGCTTTGATCTTGCTAACAGGATGAACAAAGTTTTCAACTTTAGTATGATTACTGGAGTTCTTTATGACAGTATTTTTACAACCCGACTGATTCTTTGTATAGTAAGATAATCTAATATCTTGTTGTGATGCAATTGGAACTGATTGAGTCGGTGAATCTACAAACACATCGTCTGATTTCAACCTCGTTGCATGGCGTGTGTTTGGATCTATTAGATCAGTTTTTATCTTTGTAAAGTTCTCATTGCAACTTATCACAGTCTTGCTGGCTTGCTCATATACATGCGGATGTGATTTAGCAGACAATCTATCATTCTCAATAGACGAAAATGAGTTACTAACTTTTGAAGATAGAAGATTATCATTCTGTGATTCAACAATATTTATCTTACTCATAATTACTGCATTTTTTGACTTCTTTAATTTAACATCATTGAGCGTGCACACATTAGAAGATGATGACCCATTAGTTTTTCCAAGCAAGCTTGCTGCGGTGTCATTTACGCTTATTTGATAAGATTTATACGGCGTTGTATCGTACAGCAATGTCACTAGATCACGTTTTTTCTTTTTACATTCAGGCACAAACATCTTTCCCTGCATCAATGCCTTGTGGGCTAGTGCTTCTTCATACGTAGGTGGCTGACTGGGACGTACTTGCGACCCATCGATACCAGACTTTGAACAAGAATTCACATGTCCAGCTGTCAAATTTACCACACTGGGTAGAGCATTGTGTGTTAACTTATCAACACTATCTTGATAGCTCAACTCAAATGCTTTTTGTCGCACTAAAACACGATGTTTATCAGCATCAGGGTCTGATCGGCCATCAGAAAGTGTACTTCGAGTTCCTCCAGTATCTACATCACAAGGTAAACTCTCCACTACATCACCAACATCAACAACTGTCACACTCTCTGAACAATCTGACTCCCCACTTAAATACTTACGACGAAGTTGTGCTGGAAATAAATCAGACCCAGTATTTGTCATTCCGCATTTCTGCCAATCTTCCATTGCAATACGATTCTCTGCAAAGTTCGGACTGAAATAAAAATCCAAACATTTATTCACTCGGAGACTCGTCTCGGAACAACTTCTTTCTCGACTGACCTCACTCTCCGTGACACTTGATGATGATGGCAGATTCGCGACAGATAATGACGAGATTGGAATATTATGTTTGTCTGTATTTTCATTTAAGAGTCCATCAGACAGAGTCCAAGTAAACGCGTCTTGTATATTAAGACGACTCTCAGGTGATCCTATCCAATCAGGCGACAGAAGAGGACTCTCAGTAACCGTTACATCCAATCCATTAACTGGATAAATTGAAGGGCAAGATATCGCTAGTCGCGTCGAATCCAACATATTCTCATCATCACTATCGCTTGAATAATTGAACATTTTATATTTGTCATTAAAACCATTGACCAGTATTCCAAATTTAGCTCTGTCACAATCATACTCATCTTCAGTTATCTTTTCTTCTGCTCGATCATTGTCATTTGAATCAAGCGGTGAGAAAAAGCGCTTGAATGCTAATTCATCAGCATGCGGTGATTGCATTTCGCTCAAGAACTCAGCGGGAGTGCTAGGAGCAGAAACGCTTGAAAGCTCAAAACCACTGAAAGGATTCTCTTCTCTTACAACTGAATTCTGTCGGGAAATCCTTGGAATACCAAGCTCGTCATTTCTTGAAGTTTGCCGTGATGACCGTCGTGACGTCGACCGACCGACTGGCATGGATGAATCGTCATAGAGTTGTGGGTTGCTGGTTGTGAGACCGGAATCGTAGCTGAAACTTGTGGGAGAGAAGTGGGGCTTGCGATGAATGAAAGCGCTTGATTGGTCGCGATGATTAGAGTCTGCATCACTGCCATAGAGATCATGTGATATACCGCTGAGAAGCGAGTCTTCTGTGCCAGCTAGTAAGTAAATAATTACAAATATTAAAAAATAATTAGAGTTAGTATTTAATATTAATAGTGAAGCAAGTTGTCATTAAATTTTCATGCATTTATTGCATTATAGTTAAAACAATTACATTTATAATAATCTACACTGTATAGAAAATCCAATTATAGTTAAAATATTTTCTTGAACATTTATTTAAAGGAATCAAAGTAGTTTTAATAAGTACTTTCTAATTGAATTATGTACCAATGACAAAATTTCCTAACTAAATACGTCTAATTCTTCAGTAATATCTGATTTCTTATTCTTTATTATAATTCAATAATTATCATTAAGTAATATTCTTTAAAACAAACCTGCATTATCGGATCTAAGACTATCCGAATCAACGGTCTTCACAATTTTCTTTCCTCCTAAATCATTCGTATCCATTCCACTTCCTGCATCCACTGCATCAAACATCCGCAAACAGTCCGCACCAAAGATCTCCACTGCACCCTCCAGTATGTATCGCACGAGCAGATTGAGTCTGTAGGCGTCTTGTAGCGACCCTGCAGGATCATGAGTGCTAGGACATGGCCACAGCAGACAGTGAGAGAAACAGACGGAGAGATTGTATAGAGTCATCTCATTCTCTGATGAGTGCTCGTTGATGTGTAGTAGGATGCAGATGAGATAACGCAGAAGCTGTTGATTGCATGGTGGTAGTCGATGAAAAAGACTGCAATAAAAAAACTCCATGTTAGAGCACGGTTTTTGTTATAAAAAAAATAGTAAATGTTATAAATATTATGCGATAGGAATATTTTAATTACATATTTTAATTTCAACAGTGTGCTTTCTTTGATTTCTGATTGGCTACTAAAATACCATTTATCTAAACATACCTTTTGTATCTAAACATACCTTTTGTATCTAAAAATATCTTTGTATCTAAAAATACCTTTGTATCTAAAAATACCTTTGTATCTAAGCATACCTTCGTATCTGCTGATTTCTCAGAGCAGTATCTTGCACAAGTGGGACATCAATCCATTGAGAGTAGAAACAACACATAAGTAGACAGTCAGGCAGACAACGCAACAGTTCCTACAACATTTGTACAGACACCTTAATTAGTTAATACTTGGATAATTAATTTGATAATATATAATTCTTCAGAGATTTTAAAACAATTTTTGTCAGTGGTTTAATATCAGAATTTGTCTTTAAATTGAGAATGAAACCTTGTACAACAATAATTAAAAACAAAAAATAGAACAAAAAATATAAAGTATTGATAACTATTAAAGTATTAAAAAACTATTATAAAAGTATGTATTATATTATTAAATAACTATTAAAGTTATCAAAGCAAAAGTTCTGCCAGTAGCCGACTACCTTTAGAAGTGAGGCTGTCACTAACAGAGGAATGTCATCAAAGTCAAACTCTCTGCCCGTGTCAAGTCTCGCCTTGGCCTCGCGACACTTGGAGTACGCGGCAGATCTACGGAAGATGCCGGGTGTGGTTGGACCGTGAGTGTGAAGATGAATTAACATTTGCTGTCAATTTAAACAACAAAAAAACTCAATAAATCATAAGCTTAGGTTTTGAATTACGAATCTAAGCTAAGATCTGTAATACAGAATCTAGTTCTGTATTACGAATATAAATTTTGTAACAAGATTAGGATCTGGTTTAATTCTGTATCTGTATAAAATCTGCAGTAAACATTACCATAAACAACACATAACATTTACTATATGCCACATATATCTAGCTGTTACTCAATTTTGCATTTACTGCTACATTTGTTACATAAATTTTAAGACTGCAACGTGTTCTTATATTTTTTATTAATGTATAATATTATACATGCTCTAAAAAAGTCTACCATGATAGGAGCGCAAAAAGTTTCGTGTTGCCACAAGCTGGAAAGATCACGACCAAAGAGTCTATGATGATCAACTGACTTTGTGGCACGTTTCAATAATTTGGCCAAAGATGACAACTTCTTTCCCGACTTTTCTGAATCATCTGAAAATATTATAAGCATAGAAAAGCATAGAATATTGGAAACATATCGTCTGCAGATTCAACTACAGATTTTGTCAAGTTATAGTTTACTGATTAATTATATAAAGTATCTAAAAAAGAGTTTCAACAAAATGAAGCCAAATTCACATTACAATAATATCTGCCGTAATTAATATAAAAAATATGACTTATCCTTAGCCACTATCTACGATCAATTAAAATAAATAGAAACTATATCTACTAAAAATTTAATTCAACCATTTTAATAGTTTCAAGCATTTAAATATAGCTATAAAGTTAGGACCAATATCTAAGCTAGGAGCTTAGATATTGCTCCTATCTTCAGGAGGATTTTATTATCCAATAAAACCCTCTTCGGTATGATGCGTAAAGAAATCTCAGCCTCTTTCAATAATAACAATAATCATGACATCAGAATAACATTCTAGAAAATATAGATAGATGTACAGAATTAATATTTTTCATCAAAAGATCTATTACTTTAAACCAAATCGTATTTAATCATCTAGAACTTATAACATTGCAGAAAATCTAACTGATGATAAAATGATGATAATGTATTTACCCAGACTTAACTTGCGAGACATAGCTCTCTTGCTTTTGTCTTTATGAAGTATTTGAAAAGTGACGCCTCTGTTTGGATCATTTTCATCTCTCAACTCTGACTCACTGCTCCTGTGCGCTGACAAAGATCTGCCTCTAGATGATGATTGCTTGTCTCGCAAATATTTCATACGAATAGAATAAGGATGTTCATGACCTTAAAAATAAATGGTTTTTAAATATTTTATTACACAATATTATATAATTACTTAAATTGCAAGTTTTTTGGCTTAGCCTATCAAGCATTTTCTATCCCTATTGAAATCACAACATAATGTTCATCAAATAAGCGCATTCAATTAAATATAATTTATATATTCTTCACTTTTAACATTGAATATTTATCATTTTAAGTTAACAATAAAAGAATAAAGAATACAATTCAAATAACTGCTTTTATTATAATCTATAAATTACAAATTTATAAATCATAAAAGAGCAAAGTATATTTAATCTCACCAATAAGTGGATAAGGAGAATCATTTTTGCTCTCAGATAAAACCCAAAGCTGAAAGTCACTAGGCGTTCCATCCTAAAAATAAGAAAATATAATTTCTACTACAAACAATTGCTTATTTTGCACAAAAAATCTAAGTTTAAGAACCTATTTTATCGTATAGAATCATAAGATTTCCAAGACTTCTAATTCT
Source organism: Oconnorella tubifera (assembly GCA_034700105.1). NCBI lineage: Eukaryota > Metazoa > Annelida > Clitellata > Enchytraeida > Enchytraeidae > Oconnorella > Oconnorella tubifera. The sequence continues at coordinate 13,643 of JAQIXG010000881.1, read as the reverse complement.
AATAATTCTGAGTAACTACAAGTATTGACTATATCATTACTCAAAGCATTAAGTAGCACTGAAGAAAACCTGGGTCTCTCATAACTCTAAGCAGTAGAAAATGGAATATTCATCGAAGCATAATCTAACTGAAATGCTGCTATATACACTACACATAAATTAATATTAAATAGCTATTGTAGAATAATTTCTGTGAATTATTTAAATAACTCATCCAATTTATACACAATCCATATTCAATAACAGAGAGTAAAACTACTGACTGTGATATGGAACTCATGCACACAACGTCTTGTGACATGAACAGCGTCTTCTGTGTTACCAACCAATACTGTCTTCGTCTACAATTATAAATTACACTTTTATTTGGTAACAATAAATCAAACAAAAAAGTCAGCAGTATATCAAATAATTGGAGAAATTCATAAAATTTAACTTGTGCGAAACAATGAATAAATAAAAAAAATAGACAATAAATGCAACATGAGGGTATTAAGATAACCATACAATATATAAAGATTTAATCACATTTTATTAAATACAACTGGCTGCCTATTAAATGTCACTAAATACAATCAATTATTACCGTTAAATTAAAATGTAAAAACTTACAATACTGAATTTTCTATCTCGGTTTATGACTTTCACCAGAACGGATGCAGGCAATTCTTTCTCTTTCTCCAAAGCTATGCATCTATCAGCACAAAACAACTGACATGATATTATATAGATTTACTTTGAACTTCATTCACTTGGTAAAACAGAATTTTAGAATTATTTTTATCAAAGTATGCATTTTTAGAGAATAAGATTCATTAATACACACAAGAGCTACAAGATAAGTTTAAGTACTAAAGAAATTGATAACTTTTGCAGAAGTGTGCGGGACAATTCATAAGCATTCATTATAAAAGAACTCATAAATGTTAAAGTATCTTTAAATTATAATATTATTGAATTTAACTACAAACTGTAAAATAATTTCAACCCCTCACTTTGTAAGTTTCTCAAGCCAAGCTTCTTTTATTTCTGAGCTACTGAATGTAGCGACCATATTGGTTGTTGGCCAGCCAATCACGAATGAGCGCTCTGGATGTCGTACAACCTCTGACACTTCATCCAAACAAGATGCTATCCACACTTCACACAAACGCACTCGCAACTTTAGGCGATAACTTGATGCTGATCTAAATATGAGAAGTTGTTAAAATTAACTTTAGTTTCTTTTAACAAAGAGTCAATCTATATAACATTTAAAGTTATGGTGATTTTTATAACAAATAGAAAAAATACTAGTAGATAACAATATACTTCAATTTAAACAATTTATGCAGCTTTGTTATTTAAAAGAACTGTTAAATGTACTTTAAACACAATACTAAAAACTCTAAGACACCCAGTAAACTCTTTACAAAAATAAACTGTTAATATCTACTATAAATCTTTAATCTGTAATAAATTGATAATGTTACTTACTTCTGCTTAGTGAGAACAAGTGTATCTGAATAGAGAAAGATATAGCGATACTGTGTCTGCAAGTTCTACAGTAAGATCAGAAAGTAAGAATATATTCATCGTAAGAACTGTATTCTTACTTTCAAGTATAACATAAATAACAATAATGACTTTAAATTATAATATACGGTCAAATATCAAAAAGTATCCAATCATAACTGAATATCTAAAGTCTTTACATGTGCAGTGACGAGGGTGGAGCACACAACAAAGATAACCACTTTATAGACATCATTATTTATCATGGATAAAATCCAAACACGACAGTAGTAGTAGATAACAGGAATAGACAGTAGAAATATTCTCATTTTCAATAAATCATCCCAAGTTTTAATCCTTTTTTCAAAATGTCTGATTTTGTCCCTTTTGTAACTTAATATTAACAAATCAAATCAAATTTCAAATAAGATAAATCACCATTTATCATTATTTAAAATCCAACAATAAAAGCAATCATGACTGAATAAAAAAAACTGACAGAGTTCACGAGACATACGGTTATAAGTTCAATTGGTCCCTCTAATATCACATCATTTGTACAACCAAAATCCGAGCTACTGTTATTTTCTTTCATAGATGATCTAAATTTAAAACTTTAACATTAATAATTTTACGAATTATTATAATGTAATGTTAATGTAAAATGTACTGCAATCATCTTTGTACCTTTAATAGTATTTTAATGTAATAAATTGCAGTGAATAGTAAATGTACAAAGAAGACAATAACATAATTATTTTCTCTATAAAAATGTTTAGTAAATAACTACAGCTTAGTAATACAGCAAAAAAATAATGACTGTTTAACAATAATATTTTTATATATAATGACAACTTGAAACTGAATTTCTTGCAAATCATTACTTTTTAAAATTCTAACATTGCAAACCAATGAGATATTCTAGAATAAGTTAGATTTCTTACCCTCTCGGAGTATGACAGGATGACGACCGTTTTTTACTGAGACTCTGAAGTAGAGACATACTTGGTGCAAGCTTACGCCGACGATTCAGAAACCGCTTCTGTAGAAAAATAAAATCATATTCTTAACAAACTGCATAGTTTGAAAAACTTATCAAAACTCACTGAGTACAATCTTCTTACAAACTATGAAATATAAAAAACAAGCAATCGCTTAAACTAACTTTTATGTCAAAAAAATTCATTAAATTAAATTAAAATACATCAAACTAGAAATGTCTGAAAATAAATATTTAATACTGTAGTTAGAGGCTTTTTAGTAGTTTTAAATTATGAGATCCCGGGTCAGATTTTGAATATTCTGCAACTGGCTACTTATATATTAACCTTGATCTAAGTGAAATAATCAATTTAAATGTAAGAATAGCCCATAGTACAACATAATTTACAACATTTGTATAAGATACTTTATAAACTTTATTTTCCATAATATTAATAGTACAAACATGCAATAATAGACAATAATTTTTGAAACAGTAGAATGTAAATATAATCTACTCTGACACATGAGTTACACTCAAAATTGCTGCTACAACGACCCATATACTTAAAAACCAAATAATAATGCTAACATGTTAATCAAAATCATACATCCATCCAGAACATATCTGTTTCGACTATTCAAATTTAAATCAAGAACATCATTGGTGAACAGCAAAAAATCTCCCAGCTTTCATCTTTACCAAAGTTCATGCAGCATCAATATCTCAACTACAAAGAGAATTCTGACACAAGTCATAACAAATGAAATCACAAAGAATATTTCTTCTGATAGCTCAGTACAGAAAGAAAACATAATACAACCTTGCTATCCTGTTGCCTGTCGCCGCCGCCAGGGTAGTGATTGGCGCTGCTGTTGCTGCTAGTCGCAGGCAGAGTCTGGGTTACTGTGCTGGTATTGGTAGACATCTGATTCAGGCTGCCAGGCGGTAATTTCATCTATACGATAGTAAATAATACAAAGCTTTAATAAAACAGTGACTCATTGAAAAGTATCAAAAAATTACCCCCAAGTGGAAACTTTGTTACATTTTTCATTGAAACAAAAAATATGTTAATTATTCTGCTAAAAAAAATTATTTACAGTAACTGAAACTCAAGAAGCCGAGTTTACACTGAAATCCTGCAGCCCTACCGATGATTATTATGAAAACCTATATTACATTTCTATATGTGTTATAATATACAACAGTAACCGCTTAAAAATTCTAGGTTTTAAATAAGCATATAATATGAGATTTGTTCACATATCTTACATTAAAAAAGATTTTTGTAAAAAATAAGTTCACTACTGCCGGTATTTGATAAAGTGTCTCAGTACCATAAAAGTCTATGATTTATACTCACGAGTGATAATAATATAACAACCGAATATTGTTATATTGCACAAATGTAAAAATGATGTATTATAAGGCTATTACCAGTCTATTAACCACAATAACTATCGATTTTAAGAAATGAATCAAAAAAATAATGAAATTTAAAAACACTGCAAAAACAACTATAGTAACTACAACACTCATAAACAGAATCAAAAGTTTTCATTACAAACAAACACCAACTTAAATATCCAAGTTGTAGAAATTAGCAACTGTTTACATTATCATGAAAAGCATTTAAACCTAAAAAATAAATATTCTGAGAACTCGTCATTGGATAAATAAGCCTCTAACTAAACTGCATGTTACTGAGAAAAACTAGCCTTTTAAAATCTTGAAATACTTTAGCAAGTGTAACTTTTACCATTTGGGCTTATACTGTAGATAGAAGATGCCTAATTTTAAGCTATTTATGCATATATAACTTCATGGTATATTCATTAATAAGATAAACCTTTCTACAATATCATTAATCTACTGAAACAAAATATCAAGCACTTTTAACTAGCAAAAAGAAGAGTTCCCATCTGAAATTAAAACTCCTTAATCAAGAGGATGGTATCTCGATAAGATTAAGCTGTAAATATAAGTTAGCACAGTTGGGTATTTGATATTAAGACACTGATATTAGCATTTTAACATTTAACATGATATTAATATATAACGTTTTAAATTTTGAATAGAGTAAAACAATGAATAAACATACTTTTACATGCTTAAACTTTGCTTACTTTTATAAAATGTTTTCTGAACTTCTGATTATATCACGATTATTTAAAGACATAAATTAAAATTTCACAATGTTTTAAAGATAGAAATCGTGTCTGAACATTTTAAACTAGATTATAAATTTCTGACAATCTGTACATATTTGAATGAAATGTTTGAAGTATTTAACTAAACAATTTGAGAAAATTTTCACCAACTTGGACAAGACTGGTAAAAAATAATCCGAATAAAATATTCATTTATGTAAACTTCAAGAATGATCTCATTGATTTCTTAATAATTATAAAAGACTGGACTTACTACAAACATATTACGCAGTAAGTAAGAGAACATTTATCTTTTTAACATTTCCTTCCTTAATCACAAATGAAAATATTCACCGATTCACATAAATTCTTCTTGAAAGCCCTACTTCCAATCATGCAGTCGTAAATTCAGCAGAATTCATTATCAGCAAGCATCAGGAGAATACAAATTCTACACCTAATATTTTTCAACAAAATACAACCTTGTCGAGTGCTTCTAGCCAAGGCATATTGTAGTACAGTACAATTTGATTAAATGAATATGTCTACAGAGGATAACGAGACTCAGTCATTTCCTAATGATAACGCGCATAAAAATGAGTACATTTCTATCTACCGTCAGATTACAGGGGACAAATTATTCATCCCAATATTTTACTTTTTCATGAGAGGAAATGCATTATTTGTCTCTAAATACTGAAGGTTTTAAAGTAAATCTGACATTAAATAATGACTGCCTATTAACCCGATGATTTAAGTTAATTAAGATGATGTAACATAACACTCAAATATTAAAATAAAAGGATTTGGCAAAGACTTTCTATTATTTAGTTGCAATCCAGCTGACACTCTGAGTCTATCATCTAAAAATACTTTATTTAATAAAGCTAGATAATAACCAATCCTGATTCTGTATATTAATTTAATTTTGTGCTGAGAGAACACTAATAAAAATACTTAATATTTGTAATTTTCAAAATTTGCTAACCTGAGGTCAGTTTGGAGTGCATTAAACAGTTCGAAATGAATCCCTAAAAATTATAATCATTTCTTGTATTATTATGCTGCATTATAATGTTATATTACTATTTTTGTGAAATTTCAGATCTCCTTTTCACCAGCAATACAGCTTAAATTTGAATATACTATTAATACGATTTTTATTTTAACAATCTCAGAACCTTAATTAAAATCAGTTGATAATAAAAGTAATAATAACTCTTATATAACTGTTAATAATAAATGCACTCGGAAAGAATAACAGATCTGATTATCTTTAAGGATATCAAAACAATATTTTACTTTTAGCAGAACTGCAAAATTGGCTGCAGATGAAAATAGATAAAAACTGAACTGAGCTGAACTGCTTACATAAAAATATCAATAATTATTATATAACTATCAACAGTTCATATACTGTTGATATAATACTGATAGAACACTGATTTACATAATATTTACATCGTATTATGGATAAACAAAGCATTCTTTTGTATACACAACAGGATAGAATTTAATCATAAAATTTAAACTTTATATAAGTTTTTGGTTCCTTTCCCTATATTGAACAGCTTTATCAGATTACACTCTGCTACATTCACGCTGGTAAAACATTTAATAACACTCATGGAGGACACCTATTATAGGTGTCCTCCATGAGTGTTATTAAATGTTTAATTTTGAAAATATGGACATATATCTTTTTCACTATAGATCCTAGATTCAATCAGAACACGTGACATATACCCCATATAATTCTTTTCAATTGCAAAAAAATTATTTATCAAATTTATTTTCCAGTAACTCACAACAGTTACCACACATTTGGTAAATCTAATTGGACTCCGTTCAATTTTCTCTGCTTTTGCCCACTTAGTTACTGAGCACTTTGTCTAATTATTCAGCTTTTTTGTCCACTTATTCCGCTTCTTTGTCCACTTATTCCGCTTTTTTGTCCAATTATTCCGCTTCTATGTCCACTTTGTCCATTTCTGTGCCCACTTATACCGCTTCATTCAAAAAATCATCTTTTAAACATCATAAGAAAGTTTAATTAGATGTTGGCCCACAGAAGCTATCCACATAGTATCCAGTTCAACTAGTTTCATATCTTTTATGACCATTTACAATGATCAAAGTGAAAACTAGTTGAACACAATGAGATCTAGCCCACGCTGAATAATAAATCTAAATTTAAAAAACTTGAATAAACTTGAATTCAAAAGATGATTTATGACTAAATTGGTTCAAGTTTCAATTTTATCAATAAACTGGTGACCTAAGTAGTCCGAGGTACAGTTTAGAGGCGAAAGTACACAAGTATTTACAAGATAAGAGTAAATGAAAAATGACTCAATCAATCAAACAGAAGTACTCAGTACAAACATAGAAATACTCGGTGAAATAATAAAGACTCTGTTGACTCGAGCTGTTGAAACTTGTTACTGTAATAAATTACTAACAATCTAGCACATTATTATGATACAATTCTCATTATTAGTATAGTAAAACCACTTCTATTTTATTCAAAACTAAAAGACTTCATTGGTCTTGTTTCAATATTAGGCCTACAGATCCAAACTACCCTTACAAAAATGGTTTAAAAACTAATCAATCAGGAGACGATTATCTCAATCCCCTCACTCAATTCAATGTTACTTTAGTTAAAAATAAAGTTAGCTGAATTAGTAATGTCTAATAAACAAGAACTTAGTAAAGTAGTCTTAGTAACTTAGTAAAGTTTAAAGCTACATTAATGTACAACAACGAAAGGCAAATCTCACTAAAAAAATCTCACAAAAATACTATTCAGATTAATGCCAAATTATAAAATCTGAATTACTGAAAATATGAAGTGTACTCCCCACTCTTGTATGTAGTTGATTGCGTCTGTAGTAAAATCCATAAATCACTCCAGTGCTGCACGGTATGAAGCTAGATCTCTGGCCAGTGAAATATTGCAGCGAAGAGCTAGTGCTAGATCTAGTGCTAGATGTTAGCCAGTCGCTCTCTATTTCGTCAGACAAAACTCAACGCTTTGATAGATAATTAAATTATTAAGCGCACTTCGCCAAAGCAAATAGGATCTAGAGATAAGCATATTGTTAACGATTCTACAGATTTTGTTTGATATATTATATAGGCATGGTTGCCTGAAAGCAGGCCTAGAGAAAAAATTCAGAACTTATTACAAATAACATCCTTTCTAATTTTATATCAACACAATAAGCATTATTTTAGTCAAATCTATTAACTTGATGAACTACAATCACTTCTGTTTTTTCTGTTAAGTCAGCAGTCATGTTTCTTTTCAACATAAAACCTTAAAAAGTGTAAGAAAACAACACGACACACGAATCTGACATGTTCAATTTGTTCTCAACGCCAAATCATTTTCGGAATTAGACGAAACGTGACCAAAACTGCATTCTGTTATTAAAAGAAATATCAAGACTCTTAGTGCGGCAAGAAAGTATCGTATCAAAAATTGTCACACTTTTTATTTTGCTTGTTGATGCATCCTTTTTCAACTTTTTCTGTACGAACATATCTGAACATATCTCCGTTCCAGCAAATTTTATGTACAACTATACAGTGGCTATTCTATGGACTACATTCACTTTAATTAAGCCATGGACTAGTATGATTAAGGTCAGCTGCTGAAATGACCCACACAGTCTGTGACAACATGTGACTCAGGACATTTGATACTTAAAACAACTGATTAAATTATTAAACTCTATTTTCAAGCTCTGAACTTAAATAGTTTTAACTAATACATAACTTGAAAGTCATGACTAAATTTGAAACAATATTGGTTTTTACTTCATGTTTAGAATATATGTTAAGTGTAATTATTAATTTCTTTGATATTCGAAAGCAGAAAGCAAAATAGAAAATGTGAAAATTGTATTTTGGTAGTAACTAACAAAGAAACACTAATATTCAGCAAATCCTGTGATTGAAAGCATACAAGACTAAATAAAAAAGAGCAATGAATAAAAAATTTCAATTGTATTTGGAGTAATACTAACAACTTTATTAGGAACATGATGATTTTCTTATTAAGTAGTTACAAAAATAACAAACAGAAAAATATAAACCATAAAATATTAAATCCCATAGTGGCACTGTGCATTTATCACTTCATTTCATTAATTGACTGGAAACATTTTATCACCAGTATATATTTTATCATTAATTTATCGCCTGGTCAATGATTAGGTTAATGATCGCATTGACACTCGCCACGCTAAAACAAACAGTCGTAAAAAGAAGCCGATAGGTCAAGACAGTAATGTGACCTATTGTTCAACGACCATTTAAGCGGCTCGCCAGATCCAATCACGACATTATAATGATCACTTCGCGTGTTCACTCATCACTCATTAATATTGTCTAGTGCATGGTTGATAACGTTGAAAGCCAAACTTTTTCTAGCAAAACGTTAGCATTTTGGCAAAATGCCCCATTGCGCTTGCAAAATATAAAACCCATTAATTTATTTGCGAACTGTATACATAGGGAGCAAGCGCAGTAAATTCAGATTAAATGATATTTTAAATATTAGTTAATCTGAATTTATCTTTTTAACTTTGTTCGATGACTCATCAGAGTAAAAATAAATCAGTAAAAATTAATTTTTGTTCATTCAAAATTAAATAAAGCGCAAATATTGTAATACTGAGAGCTGGCAAGTTCATTAGTAATAGTCTATAGTATGGACTTTGTATAAAAACACAGTGCAATTACTATATAAATTACTTGATAACTTTTTTCTCAGTACGACCTTGAAACCAATGCATCGCCGCCAGAAAATTACACCACAGATCATTAAATCAAGCCAATCTAATGCATAGTCACAGACCTACTTCATGTTCTAAAAAGCTTGCTCTAAGTTTAGCTACACGTTTACCACAAATGTGTGTAAAACAGATATTTGTGGAAATATTCTAGATTCTATAATGATAATAAAAACAGGTTCAAAACTTAAAACTTTGGCAAAATCATATAAATTCTAATCAAACAGTATTTTAGATTTTGTACAAATCATAACAAATAGGCGTATAAATTAAAAAGACACTTTAACTTTCAAAAATATGATCAAAACTTTACTTTCAAGAATATTAAACTTATCTGAATGAATTAATATCAAATAAGAACAACAATCATTGTATCTAATATAACTTGTATACATAAAATCATAACTCTCTATATAGCAACTGTCTGCTCTCCATACAAAAATGAGAATAAAAACAAATACACACATTTATAATATAGTGTACCTAAGTCATTAATAAGAAGTAATAATCTACATTAAGAAGTAATAATCTGCTTTATATCAGAATCAAGAATAAGCATTGATAAGGACTGTAAAATGTACATTAAACATTTAAGCCAATTAAATAAGAAAAAAATTGATACATATTTTGTAAGCCAATGATAATGACATTAGATTTCTCAAAAAACAACTCAACTTTAAAAAAATCAATCAGGTATGAATTTATGAAATAAACACTGGGGATAAACTAATAAAACGTTCCTGTGTAAATGATCTCATGTTACTAACAACTCACATGACAAGTTCATCAATAAAAACTTGTATCAAGTATCAGCTGAATTGAAACTAAAGAACTGAATTGATATCATCCTGGTTATTATCCAGCGCAAAGTTTCATCCAAATCATATAGATCTTCTCACATCAAGAATCAACAGATCATCAATCACACAAATGCAAGGGAATGTAGTCAGTGAAAAACTGCAGGAATATAGACCATGGGAAATGATTAATAATTCCTTGAAACAATTTGTATGCTGATAAAAGCAGCAAGTGAATAAGACCAAATATAACTTTGGTTCTAGTTCAAACTGGCTGATGTATATCCACAGCTTGTAAAATATATGAGAATGCCAACTGAAAGTTAACTAACAGATGTCAGATAACTACTTTTCATGGAACACCAAATGTAATTTAAATGTAATTTAAATACTTTTTGTAAACCAATAAACTGAGAGCTAGAAATAATATTCAATCTAAATCTTGGATTAGACAACAAAAACATTGAGACTTGATCAAGTGTGTTATCATTGACCTGGCCTAAATATACAACAACCAAGTCGAAATCGGATCTCTTTATATTGGAACTTCCCCATATAACATTAATAAACAACTGAGATTTTGGAAGAAAACAATACTTCCATGCAGAAATATTGAATTATGGAATAATAAATTGTACAATAAACAAAACTATGAATCATACTAGAAGAATTAAGTGCGTAATAACGATTCCTGCTTTGTTATATCTACAAAATGTAATATTGTCTCCTTCGGATATTAAGACAGTTCATAGATAATAATTGATAGATTTTTCTGTCATGTTTCACTCATAAATGTCATTGTTTGAGTCAAAACTAGCTTCACAGAATGCTTTCTTGTTACATATAAGTGCAATTTTCAACTATATTGACAAAGTTATAAAGCACATATTGAATTCATTATCAATGTATATTTTTATATATAATTATAATTGTCAATAACTTAACTACAGTTCCGTAATATACCGTATTACCTTACTAACACTTATGGCCTACATTTTGTTCAGTAAATAACTTAGAACTGCGGCATATAGACACAAAAATGTTACATTTTGCACTAACAATTATTATCACTAAAATAAAGCATCCTCAAAGTCAGTTATATAATATAGCTATCTATATCTATAACCGATTTAGCATACACAATGATTTACTTTGACTAAAACTTTATTTTACAATAACTTATAAATTTGAATTTAATTTAATAAAAACTAGTTTCAATATTGATTTAAACTAATACACAATAATTGTACATTAGATTATTCTTAAATACTAGCAACTTATTTCTAATGCAAAAACAAACACAAAAAGCTTCAGGTCAAGTTTTACAATAATCATGTCTGTTCTTCTAAGGACAAATTCTTGTATAATTTCTCAAATAAAACATGTTACTGATCTCCATAATCACACAGCGGTATGATTGCTTATTTATTAGTATGTCAAGTCACAGTTTATTTAGCCTAGTATTTCTCTTAAGTTTTGACCTAAAAAAGGTGTCCTTACATGAAATACTAGTTAGGACACGTTGTAATAGATACATACTGAAGAAGCATATACAGTGCGCACCCAAAACAGTAGCACCTAGAAATAGATTCTATGCAGATAGCTATGCAAAAAATTATGACTGTTTTGAAAAATTTTGTAGGTAATTTTTCTATCAAAGTTAATAATATTGCAAAACTTCTCTGGTACAAAATTTTCTTACAATGAAAATTTAAAAAATCAAAGCGAAAGGCACTGTGATAACCATATGAAAATTTCATCCTCTAAAAATTGATAAAAAATTTACTAAAAATTAAAATTTTTGCTTATAATAGCAATTTTGCTAAGGGATTAAATATTGTTAGTGCACTCTGCAAACTTAAATCTAAGACAAATCGCAAATATTAGATTTATGAGCACAAAAGATTAAAATTACTCTTATATTTGCATTATATATGTTTTATTATCAGAGTCCAAAGAATGATGCGACATGTAATTCATGCGACAGATATAAATATGATTAAATAACAATGAACTATACAATAAAAACATATATTGTCCTGTAATTAATAATTAGTTACATTTCTAAATTAAGTTAAACGCAATAAATTAAAAAGAAATTTTAAATGCAAGGCAATGTTGTTTCACAAATTGTATACACGTTAAATACTTTGCATTATTTAATTTTTTAGTTCATACTATCACCGGTCCTGATATATTAATAAATTCTCATAACTACGAAACTTATTTTTTCAAATTTCAACATCTTTCCATGGTTGATAATCATAGTGATCGACACTAATTATTTAATAAGGGACCTCCTACATAACTAATAATTACAAACAAAAAAAATTAAAACGTTAAATTACAGAAACTAAAGAGCATAACTTTAAATTGACAATCTGTCTTTGCTCACAGTGCCCCAGTAACAAATACTTGGAATTGCAATATTTATCAAGTCAACATTACTGCAGTTTATAAGCATATTTACTAACGCATTGCATAATAGTACGAGTAATCTTTGCAATAACAAAGTTAATATTTATCATCAGCCACAGTACAACAGGATGCGTTTCCGATGGAGCATTTTTCTGACAACTAAACTGGTGCAGCATAAAAAGTGGTATGAACCAGGATACTGAAAGGAATACTCGAGAACAAAGTTACCAGGGTTTTGTGTTCAAAGGAACATTCCCATAAAACGCTCAACACATCAGTCATTAGTGCTTAATTTCATCTTAAGTTAGTGAAGCCACTTCAATATTGCAACAGATGAAAAACACTTCGTTACCAATCAAATAGGAACAGATCAGAAAACTGGGATAGAAATAGGATTTGCTTATTCTTTTTAATACAATTTGTGGGGCAGGGAAGGGGGGATTAATTAAATATATTGCTGTAATTTTAATTTATAGGATAAAGTTAATAATTACACAGATACATAGGTTAATAGCTAAATTATAAAACTAAAGATTTACCAGCTAAGTAATACAGGCAAACCAATTAAGTAATTTAGTAGTTAGTAATTTAGCAATTAGTTTCAGTTTTCTTATTAGTTTGATTAAGGTTAAGTGTTATAATTGTATATCTTCTCACCATAAAATATTATTGCATTATTTATCAAATACTATATGAAAATATATAAAATACAATGTCCGGGGGGGAGATATCCGTCCCCCGTAATAGCTGATATAATAACTGCTAGTCTTATATATCTATTAAACAATTAGTTATTTAAAATAACTTGATTATGGTATAATAAAATATGTAAAAAAACTTTTTTAAAAAAGCACGTTCTTCAATTGGACTAAAAGTAGAAAATAAATATATGTAAAAAAAATGATGTCTTAAAACGTAGTGCACAATTTATTATAAATTTTAATAACAATTATGCATTTAACGGTTAATTTATTATAAATTTATAATAAATTGTGCA
>JAQIXG010000880.1:0-26508 GCA_034700105.1 Oconnorella tubifera | reverse complement strand
CCCCCCCCCCCCCCCCCCCCCCCCCCCCCCCCCCCCCCCTAGACTAAATCGTAAACAATTATTTCAACTAAAAAGGTCTAGGTTAGATTGTATACTAAAGTTGAAGGTAGTTTACAAGTCAGTCACCTTGTGCTGCGTAACTTATAACAAACAGAAGTTTTCAAATGAACTTTTCAATTCAGGACTTTATTATACAAGGTTCAATTTAAACAGCAATCTTATGATTTAGTAAATCGCTGGTGATTTAGAAATACAATAAGTCTTTAATAAAATGATTTTAAAGAAAAAACTGATAGCTACTGGAGAAGGGGAAGGGGGGTACGAGCTTAAAAATCTGACGATCTTTTTTTGACAATCATTTAAAATAAAAAATAAAAGGTATTTGAAATAACAGAATTTTATAAATGTACAGTAGAATGTAACCCCCCCCCCAGAATGTGATACATTAACACTTTAATAAAATTATTATAAAAATAAATACAAATATAATCAACAAATATAAATCTCTAAATATAGCCACTCATATTCTGCTACTATAATAAACTGATGCAATTAATCCAATTATATTCAATTACAACTTTCATGTAATATGATTCTATAAAAGGCAAAATCTGCCAATGTCAATACAATGCAAGCGAATAGTGGGCCAGTACTTTAGTCCAAGTCAATGACAGACAGCCTTGAGTCGATTAACTTGATAGGATTGATAGGATGGTGACTTTGCATCAAAGCTCGTGTCATACACAAACTCATGATGATCATCATCGTCTTCATCATCATCACCTCATCATTTGTACTCAGTTTAGTACAGATGATGTAGTAGAAATATGGATTAGTTTTACTAATCCAAACTCATGATGATCATGAACTATATGATCCAATTAATGAACTATAATCTCAATTAAGAGCGGAGAAATGTTAATATTTAAAAATGATTAAATTATAATGACTAGGAGAGTTATTAAAAACTTGTGATAGCCTACTGTAAAAATCCACTTTATAGAATCATTATACAATAAATATTCTCACAATTAATCATCATTGATGCTCAATCACAATGTTCACAAAATATACGCCTCTAACCTTCCATAATGTTACTTAAAATAGTCACTGGCTATCCCTCGACTCTAATTATTTTTCAAATAATATTCTTATTATATAAATGACAAAATATTATTGAGAAGATTGACAATACGAAGCAAAATCTATCAAAATATAGACTCAACTTTTTGACCTAAAACAATATCTAAATGTACACTTTTATTATCATCATCATCAAAGATCACTTTTAATATTTACTCAACACATATACACTTAATTGCTGCGCTTTTACTCAACTTGTCTTCACATAACAAACAATATTTAGATCCTATAGACACGATCTGATCAGTTAAGCCAAAGTTCTTCTATGCTTATAACTATCCAAAGATTTCATAAAAACGCTTAAAACAGGCATCTTTTCTAACAAGCTCCGCCCATGTAATGTCAATAATGTTATTAATCAGATATTAGTTAAACAGTTAAATAGTAACTCTAAATCCAACTGTTCGAATTAGGGTTAGGATCAGGCAATAAGAAGAAAGCTTTAAGTTGAGAGTAAGTTTAAACTAAGGGGAGGGGCTTGATAAAATTAGACCTTGCTACAATAATGACTACAAGGTCTTATAGAACCAGTACTGAATCAATCAATGAATAGATTATGATAAACAATATTATCTATTTAATTCCCTTGAAATAACACACAGAAATAAACACTAAACTTTTAGAACTAACACTGAAAGCCAATTCTTAACACTAATAAAATTATCAATCAAGCTATATTCCTGAATTGTAAATGAATGCAGATGAATCATTAATGATAGGAATAAAACTGATCATCACAACTATTCAATAAATGTAATCAAGTTAACAAAATGACTTCACGTACAATCATTACACCTACACATAATTACACCTACAAATCATTACACCTACACATTATTACACCTACAAATTATTACATCTACACATTACACCTTCAAATTATTACACCAATTTCCTGTTTTTAACACCACAAATATCTCTGTCATACACTAAATTTCTTCAACTCAATCAATAATAAAAACAACACCATTAAATCATATACAATATTTACAAGTAGACCAGTGATGATGTTATTATTATATCCTTGTAAGTTGGACAGCAATATTTCACTCTCAGAAATGTTTTTCATAATTTAATATCAAGAGACAGAGAGAGAGAGCGAGTGCGAGAGAGCGAGAAAGAGCGAGAGCGAGAGAGAGATAGCGAGAGAGAGAGAGATCAAGTATTATATAACACCACTGTTCTAGGTACACTTAACAAACCGGAACAAACTGATTATTTCTGGTAATCCCCTAGTGTGGATATATATCATTTATTACTGTTCAAATTTGAAGGTTTTTATCACCCCAAATATTACATCATAAAACTCCAATCAAAAACAAGTCATGCAAATATCTCTACGCAAAAGAAACAAAATCAATCAACAAATTAATTAATTAATTAATTAAATAAGACGAACCCGCGTGAAACAGAATGATCCATCTCATGAAGAAATACTCTGAAGACCGAATACCAATCGTCTGACACTTGCTGATAAAATTCTGCACTCCCTCTACGAACTGCTTCGTCGGCACCTCCAGCCTCCTCCTAACCCCCCCATCCCCCTCCCCCCCTCCCTCCCTCACCCTCTCCCCCCCCTCCTCATCCTCATAATGCACCCCAGTAACCGCGAATTCCAAATTGGCTTCCGCCATAAAAAGCAGCAGCAATCTATGAGCGCTGCTGGATAATAACGCTTTCTGATCGCTAACTGGTAGCGCGCTGAATTCTGGCAAGTCCAACACAAAGTTCACCATAGCGTGGAGTCTATCCAACACGCGCGACTTCACCGGGTTTAGATTACGTTTCGCTAGCGTTACTCTCTGTCTCCCGGAGTTTATCGTTAGCGAATCCTGGCTCCCGCTACTTGCTGTCGACATCTTCCCCTCCGTGATTTTAACGTCGTTCAACGTTTGTCCCCCGAATGTGTGGCTTCGACCTCGTAGCGCCGAGCGAAGTATCGAATTGTTTGAATCATCGTCTTGTAAAGATTCAAAACGCTTCCGTTTGATGGAAAGATCGACGGGATTGTCCCGCCATGGTTGTCGTTCAACACGGGATGAAGCGTGGCGTTTCACTCGCGCGTGATCTTGGTTCCCCATGGAGTATTTACGACACAGCTCTGGTCTGGGGGGAGACGGAGGGGTCCCGGGGTGACTGAGACTTTTAGACGGAAGTAGAATCGGCGATGTCGATTTAGCGTCGGTGGATAAATGGATAAGTTTGTTGCACGCTTGCTCAATTAGTTCGTCGTTGTTTCTTATCGGTTCAAACTCGATAAGATTCTCAAGAGCGACACCGGTGCTGCAACTGGTTCCCGCACTGTTTCTACGACGAGGAGAATCATTTGTAGCGTCATCAAAGTTCATAGCACTGTCGCGGCTGATGCTGCAATTACTCTCATCTTCGAATCGCGATAGCCCGTCCATTTTAACGATTTCCATGGCATTATTTGAAACCGTCGCTGTTGAACACATCAGTATCGCTCTTCTTTCATCACTGATCATGTTATTTTGCGTGGTAGATCTTTCGCGATACGAATCATTTAAAGTTACCGATGGACTTTTTCTTTTAACGTAATTCGCGTTATTTTTCGCTTGCGTTAAGTTATTCATTAATATCGAGTAAAGTAAGCTGTCGGATTGTAATGTCGCGACACCGTCATATGTCGTAGCAGCTGACGTGCAAGTGGACGACATGCCAGGGGGGAGGGAACGGGAGGGGTAGGCGGGATTAGGAAAACAGGAAACGTTAGGACTAGTTAGGACTGAGCCGTCAAGTAGGACTTTCCTTGAAGTCATGGAAGGAAATTTGTGAAATTATTTATTTAGCGAGTACTGTAAGAAAGATATAATAAATTTGTAGCCTTAACTAAAATGTAGGTTTTTAGTAATTTTCTTCGAATTTTGATGATTTTTATAGTTATAAACACTATAAAAAAAAACAGTAAAATTTATATATTCTGATATACATACTAATCTGTAATATGTTAAATAGTTTACATCAATTAACTGAAAGAAAATTAACCATATTATTATTAAAATTAACCATTCCATTATTAATATTATACTTATTTACATTATAAAACACATGCCGGTTTGAGCTAAAACAAAACAAAACGATCAAAATTACCTTAAATTAGTCTTTATATCGTACAAAACGTTAAGATTGTACGTGAAAAGAACTTCCGGTCAGTTTTCCCCCATGTGCCTAACAGACTGCGATAAAATGAAAAATAAAAACAACAAACTTCTCATTATAAATAGAAATGTTATTGTGGAGCAAATCTAGCAACAATTCTACATATCGTAATTTCATTTCATAACTTTATCTTAAAATTACGTGTAAATAAGCCACGCCTCCGACAGAAATTTGTAGTTTTGTATCGGGATAGGTAGAAGTAGACTAAAGGAGAGCTCATTGAAATTGTGTGGCGCATGTAGAATTATAGTAGAAAATACAAACGGCGAAATTGCTATATGATATGAAAATAAAAATTGGTTTTACTTTGAAATTTAAACAAAATTTATTTTTTTGTTTAAAATTGCTATTTGGAAATATTGATAGTCACCATTGGGGTGTAATATATTGTTTAATTTATGTACAAATTTAATAGTAAAGGAATTGAAAAAGGACTGTTTAGATCAGATTTTTGATTCAGATAAGTTAGTTTCTAACACGCGTCTGTTTGGTTTCAAGGTTAATAGATTACTTGTAAGTGTCGATTTATAATCTACATGTATTTCTGTATTACTGAAGACCTTGAAAATTAGACTTAGTGTGAAAAAGTATTATTTTGAAAAGCCATTGAACTAATGAATAGAATATAACACGAATGCCAGCTTATGAAATAATTTTAGAATAAATCCAGATAAAGAAATTACTAAATATTCTTAAAACATGCTTAAGGTAAATTGAATCACAATCATGACTTTCTGTATCAAAACTAATTTTCATGCTTCTTTAGAAATAAATACCATGCAACTTGGTCGTTGGTAGTTTCTACTGCAACGGGAACTAGGACATTGGCCTGATTTAGCCCACAGTGCCGTGGCCCCGCTATGAGTCACGCTTGTTGTTATACTGGGCCAAAAATATCTCAGCACACGCGCCCGTAGGCCCGTGGCCTTGACTCAGCACACAAAGGCCTCGGTACAAAATGGCCAATCCAGACATTATACACACATCCAATCCAATTTAATCTAAATTTACACAAAATTAGCCACACAAATGCACAAAATTACAGTAATTTAGCTCTAATATACAAGTTGAAGTTATATTTATGTTGATTTTAATGAGATAATTAGTTTTTTGAAAAGTAGATTAAAATAAAATGTCTGGAATGGCCTTCAAGGTCGCACGCGCTCAGACGACGCGAATGTTTAGCCTACTTCTAGAAACTAGTGCGACGGTACAGACTGACCTATTTATGTCTAGCCTACAGGCCTACAGGCCTAGGCCTTGTAACGGCCTAGACTAGGCCTAGTATAGCAAAACAAGGCGTAGGCCGCTATGCAGAAGGACATTGTAAATAAATACAGAATTTTATCGTAAATAAATACATTATTTATTTCACTTTTACTATCAAAACATGGGAAATAAAATATGCATAAATACTGTTTATAAAAGGCCTAGAAAGTAAGACTATATACATATTTGTATAACAAATTAGGCTTACGGTATAGTTTAATACAGAATTATCAAATAGTGTAAGTTAGGCGCCTATTATAATGTTCATTGCATTGTAATTTGTAAGGAATACATACACATTTTATTTCAAATGAAAATTTAGTTTACCAATGCTTCACATTATAGCAAAAATTACTTCCTAAACAATTTTATTTATGAATTTTAATGTAAATAAGATATTGTGATCTAATTCTCTTCTGATCCCAATTTGAACTATTACATCACCCCTGAGGGGGGGGGGGAAAGGGGGTTATTGAAAACCCCGGATTGACTAGCCGTCACCTAGCAAATATTAATGAATTAATGAGTCAGTTGTAAGCTTTCTTGTTTAATCGCTAGGTGATATTATTTGACATTTTTACTGTTTATTTTACAATCGTTACATTAATTTATGCGCAAAGTGGTATTATACTGAAATTGATAATAGAAATCAGGAATTATAAAACAATAAATATAAACTTTAAAACATAATACCAATAATTTAAAACATAATACTGAAATAATATTGTCAAACAATTTGAAAGATATCTCATGAAACTGAATAATAACAATCTCACCTAAAATTAATGACTTTAAAAGGCTGAAAACGTTTCGCAGAAAATATAACAATTTTAGCGTACGATCTAATCTGAAAACAACAAATTGTATTTAATTTTGTGAAATATTCAAATTAATCGATATTTCATCAAATTTACAGTTGTTCAATATTCTACCAATGCCAGTGTCCCATTTCTGAGATCCTTTTGCGATATATCGGAGGGCATTTAAAACACGACCGACCCCTGGAGAAACAAATAACAAAGCATTTAAGAATAAGGTTACATAGTGAGCTATCGATTTCAATCCAGCGCTCTAACCACTTCTCTAACGAGTCTCGTTTAAGTAGGCCTATATAGGACTAGTTTTTAAAAATTTCGAATTCAAGAGTTTTTATTATTAGCATAATTTTGTCAACACTCACTTTTGTTAAAACTATCAGATTTAAAACCTATCCTATTGTTAGCTTTATTTGCTGCTAGTTGCTATAATATATTTTTGAAGCTAGTGGCTTTTTGTTAATTTTTGTAAATGTAAAAGTCATTTATTATTTTAAGTAAGGTAATTTTTATATCATAGATTTGACTACTGAATTGATTGTTGGGTTAAAATTCTAAAATGCTGCTAATTTTTTTCACTAACGCGAATTCGCCGTTGCATTGTGGACAAACGTGACATCTTCCTTTGTCAGGACAGGGGGGCATAGCCTTATGGTTCTCCAGTAATTCCTCGCTGAAATTAAATATTAAATAAATAACAAATGTGTCATAATTTATTGCATGTTTTTTATTTTCTTAATGATAACTTACATTATTTTTATATTTTGTGAAAATTAATCTACAATTAAAATATTAATCAATGGCATGCTAGACAAATACTATATTATTTGCGAAACTTAAAATGTGAATATTAGTTCTTAAGGTTAGGGTTAGTGTTAGAGTTTAACACTATTATTAGTAGAATGCATTTAAAATGTTACCAATCTCTTAATAAAGTACAGTAGCATCGTTTTGAAGGAATACTCACCAATAACTCAAAAATACCCCAGTACACAACAAACAAACTTATGCAATCAAATCTAAAATCACGCCCAAAAGAATTCTACTCAATTTTAAATTATGGTAAAATAAAAACTAAAGTCCAGTTTACAGAGTTGGAAACGTTTGATTGATCTTTGTCGTCCAAGTATTCTCAGCGCTCGCCGTCTGCATGTTCTCCCTCAGCTGAACCCTGTCCCAGAGACGGGGGACCTCTTGCCAGGCGTCCCTCGAGGGGGCATAGCGTCGTGGACGGTAGGTGACCTGGTCCGCTCTCGTCTCCCAGGTTGCGGTTAAGGGAGCGCACTGAAGATAAAAAACATCAAGATTTGACTTATGAATTAAGTTTCTAGGTTTAGAATTTGGGTTCAAAAATTAGGTTCCGAACCTGGTTATCAATTTGGGTTCCAAATATTGGTTCCGGACTCCGAACCAGTATTTGGGACCAAAGCAAATAACCTTCAGAAGTAAAAGCCAAAGTCTTCTGGCCTTTGCCTTGGCCTTGTATCTGGAGTCCTTGGCCTTGGCCTTGTAGCTTGAGTCCTTGGCCTTATAACTTGAGTCCTTGGCCTTGGCCTTGTAACTTGAGTCCTTGGCCTTGTGACTCAAATCCCTGTTAACATCACTGCTTATATGCTGGAAATAGAAATTTAAGATCAAAATATAACAACACCATTAAAATAAATTAGATACATATTTAATGTTTTGCTTACTATTTTCTTCGGAAACTTGACGTCATTCATCTGCCTATGACTGACTGATTCCCAGACGTACTGTCTACGTAATTCTCCTACGCCATTACTTGACACGTCACAAGGATTCTCAGTCTTCCATTGGTTGTAGAAACCTAACCTACAGGGCTCGCTTGTGATTGATGACATTATGCCTACGTCATCGCACGCGGCCTGTGGATGAGTCATCGCTTGTTGGGCTTGATGAGTCATTGGCTGCGGAGCTTGATGAGTCATCAATTACTAAGATCGATGAGTCATCAGTTAATTGTAGCCTATATTTGTCTTAATATCTATTATAAAATAATGAATAGACGTTAATAATAAGTGTAGGCCTACGTACAATGTATAGGCCTACTTAAGAATGAAATGATCTCAAAATTTATCTTAACATATTTATTTGTTATTTGGAAAGACTACTTGCCTTTAACTAAGTTATTGTTAAGTACACTTGCTTTTCTTTAACGAAATATTCATTTTGTTGCATGTTGTTGCATTTTCTCTATGTTACGTGATAAGTATAATAAAATAATTTTAGAACAATTATTTGATTAACAACGCGGAATTTAGTCTTTATAAAACTGATTTTTGTACAGTTTCAAGTCAATTAATTGTTTTTTACAGTTATTCACTTAATCGTTTAGAACAATTTGATTTAAAAGAAAATAATTTGATACATATTATACCAGGAGGGAGGGGGGTACGAGGAATCAGGTTTACACTCTGACACTAACTATTAATTGTATGAAATAAAATGATGACACAGTTAAGTATACTGTGTATAAAAATGTTATGACGTATGCGCAATTTGTGTTTATTGTAATTCTGAAAGAAGTTATCATTTGGGTTTAAATTTCTGTGTTTATGCTTACATTTGTAGAAAAATCATATGTGCGAAAAAGAAAAAAAAAGTATTAAATTGAAAATAAGACGTGAAATTAGATTAAATATATACATTTTAAAAACTGTGATATTGAATTGATTCCAATCCTAACACTAATACGTTTGAATGATGTAAAGAATTAGAATTACGATAAAAAGTAGGGAAATTTGAATATAATTTTCATAACGCCAATCTTATTGGTGTAATTTTTGTTGGTTGTCATAATTTCTATATTTGTAATTGCAGACTATTTATCACTTGGGAAACCTATCAAGCAGGAATATTCAACTTACATAATATTTCTATCAGTGGCGTAGCCAGGCATTGACCAGGGGGGGGGGAAAGAAAGATTCTTCCTAAAGTTTAAGCGATGACTTTTTTCTTTTTCAGATAATCATTCCCTTTTTTCTCTTTTTCGTCTACATCGTGCTACGATTACATGCTTCAACTTCAGCTACATGCATTCAGAGCAAAATAATCAGTAAATCGTCACAAGGGGTGGGGGGGGGGTTTAGCCGCTAAACTAAAAACGCTTTTAAATATTTTTAAATATTTTTAAATATTTTTAAATATAAAACGCTTTTAACATTAAAACAGATGCCTTTGAGTGGGGATTATAACTCCCACCCCCCCCCCCTTGACTGAATTCTATAACTTCAGCGGAATATCATCAGTTTATTCTGTCGCTTCTCTAGGGAAATTTCATGAACGTCATATCATTTTGTTGACATAATGAAGCAACGTCAGTCAGAATAATCCCCCCCCCCTACTTTATGCAGTGTGCGCCAAAAAAGTATTTTTGTTAGAAAAGATTTAAATAAAATATTGAAAATACAAATGCCTATTTAAATGAATCTATTCTAAATGAGATCAAAAGAGTTGAAACAGTTATTTATACTTAAATAACTTTGAAAAATTGTATAGTATATATTATTTAAAAATAGTAATATATAATATACTAAAATAGTAATACATATATAAAAATAGTATATATTATATATAAATCCATTTTATATAATATCTATTATAGGAAACATTTCTATGTATATATAAAGCCATCGGCTTGAAGCATGGTGCACCTAAAGCGCGCATGTTTGCATTGTCAAGATAAACAAATTAACAGATGAGTCTCTGCATTGACAAACCATCAATCCAGGAGAGGATACACTTCGCAAAATTGCATACTGCTGCAAACTGAAACAATTTTTATTTCTAGGGGGGGGGGGGAAGATGGAGAGAGGGTGGAATTTATCCTGTTGATGAGTGGGCTTAATGGGCAAATATAATTTTATTTTATAATGGGTAGCGTTTAAATATTTAGCATATTATAAGACGTGATTATGATTGCCATTAATAAAATATTTATAAAGTTTAAAGTATACTATGATTAAAGCTTGTGCATTTTAACGTTTTATTTTTTTAATGTTTTTTAATATTTTAATCTAAATGTTGAAATTGATGTTTTAATTAATTTTAATGTTTTTATCCATTTCAAGTTTATTGCATTGACTAGAGGGGTGGGGGGAGTGAATAGTATACCCAAGTGGATTATTAAAATACTTTATTGCAAGCAGACTACAAAAAAGTCAATTGCATCAGCCGCGTGTTGTATACATATTTAGGATAATAATAGAGATGAAATAATGATATAATCATTTATATTATGGTACCAATCCGTGTACTTTTTCAACTGTAATTATTTCAACAGTAAATCGCTTTCAATCATAAATTTATCAGCAAACAATCGGAATAGTTTCAGTACAAAACTTTAGTGAGTGAAACGTTTTTGTGAGTATACACATAACAATGGATGAACAAGTTGGATAATCCAAACCCTAATCCTGGTTTCAGTATTCAATTAATTTTGACAGAGAGAATTAGAAGGAAAAGGAAGGGATTTAATAGAAGGGATGTAATAGAAGGGATGTAATATAAGAGATGCAATGAAAGGGATGTAATAGAAGGGATGTAATAGTAGGGTGTAACAGAGGGGATGTAATAGAAGGGATGTAATAGTAGGGATGTAATAGAGGGGATGTAATAGAAGGGATGTAATAGTAGGGATGTAATAGAGGGGATGTAATAGAAGGGATGACAGCAATTACCACTAAACAAATTCACTCTGCACGTTTAGCGTCCGTTAGTCCATGGACCCATCTCAAGCCATCGTTTATGCAGCACGCATTGCATCCCGGGCGATATTTTGATTTCGCTTTTGGTAAGAGATAAACATTAACAAATACAGCTAATAATTTAAACGTTTTTATTATTTTATAAACGAAATAGTTATATGAAAGTTGCCACAGAACTCACAAAAGGTGCGGTTCAATAATAATTATAATAATTTACAACAGGAATCGAATCCGTATTGTTTCGATTCCGACTAGGGCGTCTGAACTAAGATGTCACAAGCTCTAAGAGGAATATAGTATTTCAGTTTAGAGTTAGTATACATTGTTAGTGTTCTTTAGGATTAGGGTTAAGAGTAGGGGGACAATAAATAAAAGTAATCTAGATCAGTAATCACTTCGGATCAAATATACCTAAGTATCTAGCTAGTTTACATTTTATAATGTATTGCAGTTGACATAAATCAGATAATAAAAAAGCCAACAAACGAGTGAATTTGAACAAAATGTAGGTAGAAATGTCAATCCTACCCTATGTATTGTCACATTGAATGCTAGCTGTTATAGTTTTAGCTGTCAACTAGATATTGCAGCAGCTTAGCTGACAGATTCCTCGTTGACTAAGCGCGCTCAGTGTTTGCATCTGACAATTGAATGCTGATGATTATACAGAAAAATGTAGGACGATTTATTATTATTATTCCTCAGGTTTACTTTTTACTTAGGCCATACATAATTTATTATCAGGTGACTGTTATTTTATTGGTCTGCGCTGATACGATATAAATTTATAAATGATATTTAGATCGCTTTTTAAATCCTGTAAATTGGCAGATAAATTTTTTCTAAAGCGTTTAATGTTTTACTTCAAGAAAGTGTTCCGATGAAGTGACTTCATGCATCTTACAGAACGATATTCAAATAGAATTGTTTCGTTGATTTGCTACATCATATCTGTATGAAGATTAAATGTTACGTATACATTTTATTGAATCTAGCTCCATTAGTTTGACTTTATAATTCTTGTTCAAATACGTAGAAATAATTCAACAAAATTAGAAGTAGCATTATTATTTTTAATATATTTTAAATTGTTATTATTTATTGTACTTGGATAGTACTGGGAAAATAATTATTTTTGTATTTCTAGTGTGTTTTCTTCAGATGATAAATATGATGATAAATACACCGGATAATTATAATTAATCTACAAAATGACATAGCTATCAAGATAAAATGCTAATCACCTGTCCCCTATGATCACTAAAACCCAAATATGTACTGAACTGAGTTGATCTGTATTAACTATGATGGAAACGATGTATTCTATTTGTAAAGTGGAGAAAGAGAAGCAAGCTAGAGGTGGCTTACTTTTAGCTGGTCTTGCTTTTGGTCGCAAAAAAGCGATCGAAGAAACTGAAAAATCAGACCAACAATCAGACTTCCTTTTTGGAGCAAAAATTTCGCAAGACCAAACCGATACAGTTTTTCCTTTTGGTAAACCTTCGGGCATAAATGACGTGACAAGATCTGGAGGTGGGGTTAGTTTATTTGGTTCATCTGATGACGCTTCGTGGCCTGTAAGGAAGGAATCGTCTGATTCTGGAATGCTTGGTGGTAAATTTCAAGCGAATAGGGTTAGTGATGATAATGGTGACATTTCAAAAGTTTTGCGCGGAGGAAGATCAGTGGAAGGTGCGACAGTTGACTTTAGTAAAGGATTGACAGAGAGTCTGAATTGGGAAACCAGTGAAAATTGGAGTGATGATCAGAATACTGACTGGAGTGATGTGACGAGTGATAATTCGAATGAAAATACAAGTGAAATTCAAAGTGATGGATTAACGGGAAAATGGAATACTGAAACAAGCTGGAATAGTGAAACAACTGAGTCCTGGAAAGCCGGAATTACTCAAGATGAGTTTGAATCCACAACAGCTGGAAAGCGTCCGGAACTTCCTATTGTTTCCGACTCGTTGAATGATGAATCAACATGGTCAACATCCGGGGCTGATAGTTCATACTCGCAAGAATACGAAACAATGTCAGATGCTGCTTATCAATCCTGGGGTGTTAGTGATTTTACCGAAGATCTACCAAATGATGAGTCCTCTAATTTGAAAAATGAAACCACAGCCATGTATTCTGATTTCTTAACTGATTCCTCAAAGGAATCGAGTGAAACTTGGAAGCAACCTTTGATGTCGTCTGTATTTGAAAATCTTAATGAAAACGTAACAGTTAGTTTTGATGACAAATTAACAGATACATGGTCCAGTGCTGCAAACGAATACACCTCAATTGGTCAATTTTTCAACGAATCCATATACGAAAACTTCATTAACTCAACTTCATCTCTCTACTTATCAACCTTACCCAGTAACATCAGCGATGTAAGCGTCACTCCCATCGAAAGTTCAGTCAACATCGATGA
This sequence comes from Oconnorella tubifera, assembly GCA_034700105.1. NCBI lineage: Eukaryota > Metazoa > Annelida > Clitellata > Enchytraeida > Enchytraeidae > Oconnorella > Oconnorella tubifera. The sequence goes on along the minus strand of JAQIXG010000880.1, from coordinate 12,946 downwards.
TCTGCTGAGAGGCGTTGAACTGAACATTTCAGCGATGATCAGCGAATACTATACGTACTACGAGTTCATATCAGAGGCTTACATCATGAGCATCTTCGCTGGTCTTGGTCTTATCGCTAATTTCATCGCTATCTTCGTTCTAGCGCGAGATCGCCGAATGCAACCCATGACCAGAGCTATTCACTACATCTTCCTAATCAGCGAGCAGCTCTTTCTTGCGATGGCTATTTCTTTTCTGTTGATGAGAACCCACGCGCAGAGTTTTCTAGGAGCCAAGGGTAGTGTTGATCGTCTTGAAATCGCGAATTATTTCTCAGCTTTTTTCGGCTTAACCCAGACGTTATCAACGTGGCTGCTTTACGTTAACGCAACGGAGTCTTACCGCGCCGTAAGGCAGTTAATTGATCCAGAAAAAGGGCTGCAGACTTCCAGCAAATGGTGTGTTTATAACTCATGTATAACTTTACTGATACCGCTGGCGTTTTTTAGCGCCTATCTTCCTCCAATCAGAGTCAGCATTTATACTTATATAACAGGAGACTCCGGGTTTCATTATCTGTGCAATGTACCGCTGGAGAATCATTGGGATTTCTCACTTCGCGAGGTTGGGACACGAGATCTGTTCTATATTCTCTACTACAGTCTCGGGTATATCCTACTCGATTACGTTCTTCCTTTTATATTTATCTGCTGCCGCGATAAAGATATAATAGACGTGTTGCATCGCGCGCAAAAGAACCCAGAGTTGATCACAAAAGCTGCCTATATCCTCTGCCCAGCACTGGCTGTATCTGTCATGTGTAATATCTATCTAGTCTGCATCGCTCTTAAAATGGTAATCCTTACTTTCAAAATCTTCGAGTTTGCGAATCAATTTGTGGAAGATGCGACAATGTTTTTCAGATATCTCAACGTTTATTCAAATTTTCTGCAGATTCTTAAGTCGTCCCTGCATCTGGGTATAATAGTTTTGTATAATGATAGACTGAGGATGAATCTTATAAAAGCTTTGAGAAAGAAAAGAGTAAAGAATAGAAAGAGCAGAAGCAAGGGTCAGGTTAGGAGGCAGTCAACGTTGAATAAATCCCAGACGATTACCACCACGGTTTAGTTGCAATGAAAAAAAGGTGTTTTTTGTCGAGAGAATATGGATATTTAAAAGTTTACTGCAAAACTAAACTAAGCAAGTTACTTTAAAAATAAGCTAAGCAAGTTACTTTATAGTTGTTAGTTATTGTGGTTTGCAAATTTGTAAATTTAGAAATATTATTCTCTCGTGTTAAATGATACTAACTTTTTCTGTATTAATTTCTATTGTTGCTTACTCTCTATAGATAGTAAAATAAGTTTATTAACTTTGATATTAATCAATAATTCAGATATTGATCGATTTAAATGTAATAAAACTTGAAAATGTTAATTCTGTATATTACTATGCTGTGAAGTAATTTTCTTATTTAGAGTCTATTTCTAATATAAATATATAAATGTTCCATTTCTTATTGCATGTAAAATTAACTTTCATTCATTTCTCTTTTATTAATATTGTTGTATCAGTAACTAGCACTATGGTTTGATTAAAAAAACTGTTTAACAAATCTAATTATAAGTTAATGGTAAATGTATTATCTTAAAAATATTTCAGCTAGTTTTATGCCACAATGTTATATAATAATATAATATTTTACATGTAGACAGATTAATGTTCTGGCGATTTCGAGAAATCGTTAGATTTATCACTATAAAAATGATAACCTTCTACATATATATTGCTACAAAAATTACGATCATAAAATATTTATTAGAGTCTATTTTAAAATCTACAAATAAAAAAGTAGCAAACACAAAACGCATTAAATATCTCAAAAAACTTTAAACATAATTGCCTTAAATTTGTCAGAAACATAAATATAAATCACATTAAATCAATCAAAAAACAGATTATATTTATTGGATTAAATTAAATTGCTATCATTTGAGAATCTCCCCTTCATATCCAAACTTAACTGTTTTATCAGGAAACCTAATATACTTATCATCCCAATGATTAAGTAACTCCCAATAATTATTAACAACCTGATTCTTATAGTGTAATCCGTTTTCTCTTCTGTTTATTAACAGACTCGAATTGTCACTAAACATCCTTATGTTATTATAAATCGAAAATACTTTTTCTTTATGCATATAATAACCAAACCATGTTGACCACATGTTATGAGTAGTTCCCCGTCCTTTCTCTTGTCGATACGAAGATGTCATTAACGTCCCAGGAATATCTGGGAAGAAATCTTTTCTCGATTTTAAAGTATGATGAACCCATTGCTGAAAATCATACCAGTAATAAGGAGAAGGAGACACCCCGTGAGTGCTCCCGAACTTGTAGAAAAACACAGAATCGTTACAGTTCGAAAAGAATATAGGTTTCATTTTCGCTTGCCCCTGGGGCATGTTGCTAAAAAGCGACGCTCCGAAGAAACTAGAATGACTTCTGTACTGTTTATGGACCGCTTTAAGCCAGCGGTAAATATAAGGTGAAACTGAATCGTCGTCCTCGAAAATAACCGCGATTTCTTTGAATTCATTCGAAGCGACTCTCGGTGACCAAGTGTCAATCCACTGTCCGTATAATCCAGCGTGACTTTTCTGGATATGGACTCTTGTTGAGCCACTTTTCCAGTGAAAAGATTCAGCAGCATCAACTGTAGCTTGATCGACTTTATTTGTGCTGTTTCGATCGATCCAGATTTCTAGCCGACCTCGGTCACCGTCCATCTCGATGGTGTCGATGGTGTTTAGAAGGGTGAGAAGTGATTTTGGTCGGTTGAAGGTCAGGACGATGAGACGAAAGTCAACCTCTTCGGGATAGACGCAAGGTGTTCCAGTGTTGCAGTTGACTTGGGTGTCATTTAGATGGTTTTTAAAAAGGTTGTTAAATCTGGTATAGTGCTTGATAAATGTGAATGATATGAGAGTGGTTATTAGAGAAAAAACAAATAGACATCGTTTGATTCTTTTTGGAAGACTTGGAAACATCTAAGTTATTAAAACATTTCTATAAAATGTATTTTTAAATTGTGTACTACATAAGTCAAGTCTGAATATGCGTAGGATAAATGAACAGAATAAAAACCTGTTTAAAACATTAGTTTTGACAAGTATTGAAAATTGAAATTTTGTTGACAGATGTTACAAAATTAAAAATTAAAAAGTGTCTTGAGAAACTGTCCCAAAAGTCACCAGCTAGGCCTATTTAATTATTTATTATTTTACCGCATTCACGAGGTAAAAATCAAATTACACTAAATATAAAATATTAAAGTCAAGGAATGTAAACGAATTCACTAAGAAACAACATTGATTATTGATAAGTTACTTGAATATTATCGATACTGAGCAAATATTAACACTTTATTTTAGATATTTTAACAGCTTTAGAGATTTTCTAAATCGCTTTCACAAATAATAATAATAACACTTTTTAATACACATTTAGCTCTTACTTTTCAACAAATACGTTATGTATAATAAGCCTATCTAAGATTTGTCCTTTCATGCTCTCATTTCGAAAACTACTTGTAGTTAAATATTGTTAACGTTAAAGGCAACTTGTTATAACTTATAACTCAAACGTTTCAAACCTCTTTGATGCAAATTATTGCTAATACTGACAGTGATCTTTAGTTTTATAGAAACTGTTTTTCAGTAATACTTATAATGTCGCCGTGTCCAATGCATTAAGATAAAGCAGTGAAATTAATTTCGTCCTTGATATCATTGATTTAGAGATACTCAGACACTTGAGCCTTACCAAGTTCATTTTATCGTTTTTTCTCAGCAATTGATTGTAAAATTATTTCTTATCTTTACCGTCTGAGGTTCATAACAGCAAAGTCTAGTGACGCAACTACTGTATAAATTGAAAGTGAAATTTGTGAATAAATATCATTACTTGTAGGGGTGTTCCGCGACGATTCGTCTACGGACTTTTGATCTACAGACATTTGGACTATCATAACATTAATAATAGTTGTAACTTAAGTCATAATCTTAGCTTTAACTTTGATGTCATTAAATCAAATGTCGGTGGATTAAATGTAGGTGGAAGTAGACTAAAAGTCTGTAGATGAATGATCGTGTAGATGAATTGTTGTGAGATTTTGTTTCTTCAAAAACAATTCTACTCATCTACAAATTACTTTTTTTGAATAAATCTGTCAAAAATGTCACTTTGAATTTGAAAAAAAACTTAAATTCAAATGTTCTCATTCTGCATATTTCGTTCTGTAAGAAAGCACTTTACAATTAAAAAATCCTACAGCAGTAGTAACTTCTACAAATAATTTAGATATAATTTTTATAAAACATCCTTTGGATCAAAATTCATGAAAAATGTAAAATTTTAAATGGAAAGAAATTATCTAATACGAATTTGTGGGGGTGGGTGTTTCCCACTGTTATTCTACGTCAGGTTTTGAGGACATATCGTGTCATACCTGTTAATACTTTTATCTAATTTTAATGCTACAGTTTACGTATAGCAAGTATTACATCAACTAAGCAAACGCCTATCATATCCGATTATTTATGGATCAACGTATGATTTTATATTACTCTAGCCTATTTGCAAAACTTGAACCAAGTATCATTTATTATTTTCGAGATAAGAATATACTAGGTTTAAACTTTTGACCAAGAAGTTGAATATTTGCAACATTGAATATACAGTGTATATGTTTTTCTCTACTGAATTTTGTAACAAAATTGCATTGAAGACTAAACTAAGACTTTAACTATATATACGTTTTGTTTGAGTCTAGTCTTCACTGTAATTTTAAAGTACTTTTCGTATTTTTACAATACGAAAGTCATATTGCCAATATTAATACTCTTTAATAAATAATTAATATAACATTTCATTAGTATTCCTTATGATTAGGCCTAATCTAAATTTGTACATTTTTCATATTCATATTTTTAAATATATATTTTCAGGAGGTTTCGACCTGTCTTCTTCAATCTCTTTATTTGTTCTAGATTTGTGACACAAATCACAAATCAGTTTTTATTACAATTATTAAATTTGATATAAAATATATTACTGTCAATAACTGTAATATAAAATTGTCATATTTTATTAAATGTTCACATTATAAGTTTTACTGTACACATATATATCCTGTTCTCAATTATTTTTGGAACTATCGCAATTTTGGACACAAAGTAGATCATTGAATAAAACGAATTTAAATAACCAATTTACATTACATTTTATGTAACTAATTTAGTTAATGCCTAATCAGGGCAATGAGCCAGAACACGAAAAACTCATCTAATTTCGAAAAAGTAAAAAACGAAAAAAAGTTCCATTGTATATTGCAAAGAATTTTGGTTAGGCAGTAAAATTGTAGAAATTTTATTTCAGTTTAATGAAAAACACATTTTATTGACAGAACAAAAACAGTTAAAGACAATTTAAACAATAGTTTAAACAAGTTACAAACAAAAATTCAGTTGATGGATCTAGTAAATAGATTAAAAAGTGTATTCCAGTATTAAATATTTGAAAAGAATTGAAATTTAGTTTCGTTGGTTTTTTGTAGTTTCGTTAAAACTATTCTGTCGTCGTTATTTTGTCATTGAAAGTGATTATGGGACAGTTTGAATCTTTCAGTTGGTCCTTTTTGCACAAAATACTATAAAAATACCCATATGGTTTTCCTTTGTATCATAAATATGAATTTAAATAAGCTTATATCATTCTGATCATATATGACTGCGGTACATTAAATCATGTTTTAACTGAACGAGAGTTAAGATCAAGATTATATAATATAATCGTTAAACGAAACAAACCAACGAAACAATGTAACTTTATAATTATCTTAATAATTCTTTACTCTTAATTACAATGGTCATAAAGTTTATTCAGATATAATGCCTGAATAAACCACAGAATCATCGAAAAGTTGCGATATAAAAATGATAATAATTTTTATTGATAATTTTATTTGTATAAACATAAAGATATATTGAGTAACTAACTATATATTACTTATGGTATGTTACACTTGATAATAATTAGTCGTAATCATTGCTATACCCGAGGTTTATTACTAGATATTATTTACAAAATCTGAATGAATTAATTGATCAATCAAGATTATTTCATGATTAAATATCTACTGATAACACACCTGGTTATAATTTGAATCGGTATCAAATCACAAGTAGGTCTATCGTCGAGTAGAAATTGAAAGATTGAAGAACAATAAATCCTTTATCTTAATCACATGAATATACTATATAGATATTTATTCGCACTGTGCTGTATATTCAGTATAAATCTCAATCATTCGATATAAAAATAATTTTTCAATGCTTTTATATTATTATAATAAAGCGTATTGAGATGGATAATTTTGCAGTCAATTTTCTCGTATTGAATAAATATTATTCTTTTCTCAGCATGCTAGAACGAAATTGCTTCTTAAATTGTCTCCTATATGAGTAAAGATAAAACAAGTGCTGGGATTGTAACTGGGGAATCAAAAAACAACCCCCCCACTCAAATTTATTTATCACATTTACGTTTAAACAAACATTTATACTTTTGCCGTTTTCTTATTTATGTCATTTTCACTCATAACACAAAATCAATACAAAAAGATGATAATTATGATTTGTTTAATTAAAGTCTTTTTAAAGTATAATATGTTTACAGTTTTTCAGCTTCTTTTCTTCATTCAACTGCTGTACGAAACTGATGAATTTAAATTAAGTAAAGAGATTCCACTTCCTTATAATGGGATAAACGTTTTCTGAAAATAGTTTCTTTTTGCTTGAAAACAAACAATGAACGTCAGAATTAAAAACACATTCTGATTACATGTCGGTAAAATTGCTATCACCTATAATAAGATCACTTGAATATCAGAATGATTCTAATACTTTTTGTAATGAATTAACTTATTGCTTTTTTGCAGCAATAGGAGAAAACGTTTTAAAATGTCGACGCGTTTAGCAATGTAAATCAAATACAAAATATTATCAACACTCTGATCATGATTGCTACTTCTTACTTCATATTTCTTTATGAAAAATCTTCACGCCTATTTTAATTGCAGTTCATTTTCTAGTCCCTGATGTCTAATAAAAATTTGAAGTTTTTATTATCGTGGCACTCTTTTGACCTTGGCTCAATCATTTTTGTCGCCGATTTATTTAGTGGTATAAAATTCGTAAATCTTGAGTAATAGTAATTGCAATGAGTTTATTAATTGTAATTTAATCGATAACAGAAACTATTATCGATTCAATTACAAATATACATACTTTACTTATTACACACTTACAAATTAAATTCATTTAAGATACTAAAAATCGATTGATTTAATCATATATTTAATTCGAAATAAACTAGCATAGATAGTACAACAGTTGATAAATTCATTATATTTTGTATCTAGATTTCACATTGTGTCTTTTGTGATGAAATTAAAACACGATACTAAAACAGCTAAATACTACAGCAATTCTCAAATGAAATTAAAGAAGTTTATAATGTACTCTTTACAAGGCTATTCATTTGCATTTTAAAACACTTCTCGATTAATACTTCAATTCAAAGATGCATTTTTAACAATTTTAGACTGTTACATAAATTTACTCAACTCTTGAAAACTGTCATTTTAAAACTCTGATACGATTAATGTTGTAGCATTAATCAAGTCATTTTGTTTTGCCAAGACACAGCTGTACTTTTCTAGATGATAATTATGAAGTCTTTGTGATCTAATGACATCTGCTGAAATCTTTTGTTTTCATTATTTGCTTTTGCTATCATGGAAGTGAGTAATTTAGATCTCGCATCAATTATTAAAACCGAAGCCTCTTCTTTTGCAATAAATTATCACGGTGTTGTTTGAAACATGAAGCAAGCTTTCGCGTGATTTCATAATAAATAGAGTACCGTTGCAGATAATACAGTAGGATAGTAAAATTACAAAGATATGAAGCTTAAAATTAATGAGATATAAAGAAATAATGAAACTTGAAAGTTATCAACAAGCTTACGGTTATATTTTCAATTGGTATAACTCATTACGAGCCTAATTAAAAAGAAAATGTAAAAACTTTAAAAAAACTTTATTACTGTTGCTGTACATTATATAAAATAATAAATATTATAAATCATTAAAAGGAATGTGGACGTTTTGTTCGAGGACAATTCATCAACGGACTGTTCGTTAAGGAGTATTCGTTAGGTTTGGGGTCAGGGTTAGCTTTAGCGTTAGATTTAGGATTATGGTTAGGGTTAGGGGTTATAAGAATAGTACGTTATAAGAATAATCCTTGACGAACAGTCCGTTGACGAATCGTCCTTTGTAGAAACGTCCTAGAACCCCATTAAACTAGTCACAACTCGTTATGCTAATCCTACAGCTTACTAACGCGCTTCGTAATGTATAAGACACATCTTTTACAACTAGCAAGCAAATAGTAATTAAACTTTCTTGTTCAGATATGTCGATTACTTAACTAACTACCTCTTGTTGTCTAACGCAAATTAATTTTTTTTAAAGCAACGAAGTTTTGTCAATTGTTATGAGGTTTTATTGCAAGACATCAAATTTGAATGCTGAGCACCCTCCAAATTGCTTCATTAAAATTAATGACAAGAAAAAAGAACTTCAGTGTATATTTTAAATCCTAAAAGCTGTTCTTAATCTCACCTGAAATTAGAATTCACATGGCCATATATGAATGAAGTCAATCTATATAATTCTCATTTATACACTTATATACAAATTAAGTATTCGTATACTTTAAATAATAAACCGCTATAAGATTTGATATGATAATTTTGTCTATTTTTACTAAAGAAAATCGGTGATTTAGCGGAAAGTTAACAATCGTTTCAAAAAGTCAAAATGTCTTTATCTTTAACAAAAAAAGATTCTTCTTTTTTTCCCGTTACCCGGACATTTCCTGATAGAATTCACTTCCTGCAGTAAACTAAACATTGAAGACGACGGTTCAAGGACGATTCGTCAAAGGACGATTCGTCAACGGATTATTTGTCAAGGACTAGTCTTAAAACGGATGATTATCATAACCCCTAACCCTAACCCTAACCCTAACCATAATCATAACCTTAACCCTATCCTAAAGAAACGTCCGCATACCAATGACGATTCTGTGTTCAACATTTTACTTCAGCTGATTGAGTATACAGGAATGATGTAAAATTTTCAGCGCCTGCAAAACTGGCTTTTTAAATAAATGGCTTTAGATAAATGATTTTAGATGAATTGACTCGAGATAAATGGCTTATCTCTACGTAGCGATAGAATTGTGAATCAATTTCGCTTCATTTCTTATAGATGTTTAAGTTAATTTTGTTATACTTTTCATTTTTTGAGTTGTTCTCTTTAGTCTTTCTATCTTTGTGATTAGGAATGATTTTATCAGAGTATCTTAGCAATGTGGTAAGAGCTCCTTGCTGTGGAGCCATGGGTTCACGGGTTTGATGTCAAGTATTTACAAAAATCCAGCGCGCATTTGAGAATCGAGTATTGATACATTTTTCTTAATTTTTTTTGATGTTTTTAATTTACGGCCAAATGTAATTTTATATTTTAAAACGTCTAAAAGGCTCATAACTGAATTAATTTCTCTCGTTCTATGAATTATTCTATAAATATTAAAAAATATAAACTTAAACAACGAATAAAGCAATTTGAACATATATAACTATCAATCCAAGAGAAAAACTATTCATTTTGTATAATTTAGAAACTGATCTTTATAAACTATTTCAGAAGAAGTTATAAGATAGTCTCTGTATATCTTCTATTGTCTATCTCATTTTGTCTGTGTGTTTGTCTGTCTGCTTGTCTAACTGTTTGTCTGCCTGAATATCTAACTATAAATAAGTTCATTCAGAGGTGAGAGATAAAAATAGTATTATTGCTCGCCTGATTAACGTGCAAATGATTTCCTTGGTTTTGAAAATCAGGTTTTTAAAAAGAATAATGAGATAGTTAATGAGATGGTGATGAAAAATTCGTTGCCTGAAAAAATTCTTGCTTTAAGTTAAAGTAAAAATGCGCTTTATAATTCGCATTTATGCTTAACTCGCTTAGTTAAGGGGCATAAACACCAAACTGTTTATCTGTAATAGAAGTTATAAAAAAATCTATTTATCAAACTTGTATCAAATCACATAAAGGTGTTTTTATAGCATGGCACTATAGATGTATAAGCGAATGATGAATCGTTCTACTAAAATAGTTACAATAATAACTATTTCTGCATATATTTGCATATTTTAACCGGAATCAAAGCAATTTTTTTATTTTTGCTTTGCTAAATAGGCTCACTGGAATCTGTCAATAAAGGAATATTATTTTGTCTTACTTATTCTTACTGATATAAACAAAAATAAACGTAGCAAGTTTGAATTTGAATACATAGAATATAATTTATAAATTATAGTTAAATGTCTGAGAAAGTTTCATAAGGTTTTGAGGTTTGAGTTTCTAGAATTAAAGCACAATAATAAACTAGTGTTGATATAATAATACAAACTAAATCGATTCTAAAATGCGATTACCTAAATTTTTATGAAGGCTTTTACGAACTGGAAGTTAAGTTAGTGAAACTGGATATTTGTGCGTTTTATATTATCTGTTGATTTATAGAGCGACTTCTTTCATACGAGAAATGTTTATTGAGCCAATCTTGACTGAATCTTCGAAGCAGATAACAGAATAAAAAATCAAGTCAACACAATCATCGCTTCAATGACTGTCGCCGAGATTTCTTTTCTTTAAGATAAAATGTTTCTTCTTTTTCTCTCTACGACCATTTTTATGTGCAAACATCTTATCGTTCGAGTTTTGGAATTAGTTACAAGTTTAAGCAGGACTATTTAAATAAAGTTTGAATTGTAAACAATTTAGATATGAGTGATTTTTAAATAGATATGTATGCTGTATTAACAGTTAAATGATTTAAATTAATTTTATCTGACTATGTTGTGTTTTGACTTATAAACGCGACATATAGTTTCTAAAGGGGTCTAAAGGGTTAATAACAAAACATTGCGTATTTTCTCAATAAAATAATTTCATTGTTTTCAAGTTTCACAAAATAATATAGACAAAAAGGCTCATGCTATTGTAATGTACTATAGATTAATTATGTTATATATTTCTAAAACTTAATTTTTACAAAATTCGAAAACAATGCAACTTTTATATCAAACAAACAAGCCGAATGAAAAGATAAAATCGCTCAACGAAAAAAACAAGATCATGATACAGTATATTGATTCGTGTCAGCCTCTTGACTGATCCGTGATTCTGGTTGAATTATAATGTAAACAATAAATGCGGTCAAAATATTCATCACAAAGCTCAATCAAATTTAGATGATTTTCATTTATTTCGATAAATCTTAAATCTAGTCCTATTATTTCTAAATTCAAAGCAAACAACTGCAGGCCATCTTTCTCATAACTGATCTCAAACACGCGAGAATCTTTCAGATACTGTGAATCGTATTCGTGTATTGTCGATATAACTCATTGAAGAAACGAAATGAACATTTCTAGAGGCTGAATGAATGAAGTCACAGAAAATAGGCCATGATAGCAAATAAAACCGTGAATGTATATATTTTTGCCAATGTAGCAAATAAGCCTGCAGATAATGTATGTTAATATTGCAAGTATATATCTATAGAATGATTGTATAAATGGTATATAATGGTATATAATTTAACTTGTAAGTAGTACTGTAGTACTTTTGAGCGTAGTTAAATCAAAATCTGTGCAGAAAAGAAGTTTTAAACTTAATTTAAACTAAATAAATATGTTGTAAGATAAATATTATACATCAATATTATAGAGGAATGATTATGTATATGCGTTATATACAAAGTGTTTGCAATAAATAGTGTACTTGTTGCGATGCAATCATGATAATCTTACTTTTTAAATAATTTAATAAATATTACAGTTCTTTAATACTTTCAATTATACATAAAATTAAGCTGGGTTGATATTTAATATACTATAATATAATGTATGCTATATTAAATGCGATTGAACTTACAGTAATAAAAAATTGTAAATAGATATAAAAAATGACTAAAAACATTATCATCAGCACTGACATTATGATCTATTTGAGCATAGAGTTTCTATGTTAGAACTAATTACAATAATATAATAATAATTAATAATTCTGTTATAATTCATCCACACGGTCTCCCACATTATCTTCCTCTAATCTTTCCTCTATTCCGTCGTTCGAGCATTTATTCAGTTCGTACTCATCGTTCGTCGCGTGCAGCAGGGGCACCAGCCCCTTATCGATTCCCTTCTCACACCCCGCGGCGGGCGACGCGTCCTTCTGCTCCTGGATCTTGAGCGGACGACCAGGGGGTACCTCTTGGACCTCACCCGAGAGCGTCCTGGGACACACGAGGGTGAGTAGGATCTGACGGAAGCGGCGACTGCAGAAGCAGTAGATGATGAAGTTGAGGGAAGAGTTGGCGACGACGAGCAGGTCGCTGATGCGTTCGTAGAAGAAGAGATAACTTGGACAATTCTGTGCGACTTGATCCTCTAACATTCGAAGAATCTGAAATAGTTCGTTTCTTTTTAAAAATTAAATAACACTAAAAACGAAGGCCGTTTACCATAGACCTCTTAAGTCAAGGACTGACGGCAGTCAATCTCGGGTCCGCGAACTTGGTTCCATTGGTTTTTTAGCTCTAACTTGTCGAAACTCGATCAATTCTTGCAAAATTGTGTGCAAACACTCACACAAGCAATCTGAATAAATGTTGCAAGTTCGGTAACTGTGTGATTTCTGCTTCCGGTTTACTTAGAACAATAATGATATGTCTCACAGTGTATCCATGGTAATTACATGCG
>JAQIXG010000879.1:0-26519 GCA_034700105.1 Oconnorella tubifera | reverse complement strand
GCTCTAACCACTTCTCAAACCAGCCTTGACAAAGGCAGGTTAGAGAAGTGGTTAGAGCGCTATAAAATATGTATTATAATTATTATAATACTAATAGTCGCGGTTTAAATGTAATTTATTATTCTTGTTTGTTTATCGTTTATTGTTTGTGTTATTTATTTATTGTTTATTTGTTGTTATTTATGGTTCTTATCTTGTTGTTCATTTGTTTAGATCACGTGTTTGAGATGAACGACAGCATGTCGAGTCTTTGTAATAGCGTTCTTGAGCAGACGGGAAAACTCGGTGTCGATATCATTATCGATAACGGGGGTGAGTGAATCGCTGCTGGCGTAGCATTTATAATAATTACAGAGGGGTTAATTCGTATTTTCAGAAGGGGGGTTTATAATTATCCAGATCGTTTATAGGTACTGTCCCTTCAAATCTCAATCTTTATAACTGGTATCAGCCAAGTGTAGTAATTTTGACAAAACTAAAGCAGCAGCTTCTAGTTTTGAAAGAAACTGTATAAGGATAATGCTTCACTTGATGGGAAGTTATCAGTATTTTGTTAAGAAAAGTAATTTTAAGATGAAAGTATTTCTGATTTTTGGTAAAATGTTTGTTATACGTTCACTTCCGCTCATTCAGTGACTCGTTCAGTCACTTCGTTCATTGTCTAGTTATATTTTCACTCACTTGTTCACTCACTTGTTCACTCACTTGTTCACTCACTTATTCACTCACTTCATCACTCACTTATTCACTCACTTGTTCACTCACTTATTCACTCATTGTGTGATGGTTAGTGAGATTGTTTACAAGTGATGTAGACAATGAGATAGCAAACGATGACAATGAAGTCAAACATCTTCCATCTAAGCACAGTATTATATCGTGTCTATCAGTGGGTGGTCGATGGATCACATCTCATTCGCAGCTACAGGTCACTAGCTAACTCATTAGAGCTATAATACAAATATAATTTATGTAATTAGTGAATGTAGAACTTTTTGCACCCTTGAGCAAAAGTTTTATTCTAATCCTAAAACCTGTGCATTGCATATATTGTTGTATATATATTTTTATATTGAACTGTTTTATGTTTTTAGAGAATTTTACTGATTTAAATCTATAATTCAAATATAGTTATTGCATATTTTTCATCTTTAATGACTTGTATTTTGATTAAGTCAACCTTTTTTATGATCCTATTGATATTCTGCTAGTTTTTGTTACTTTCTTTGCATTTCATTTGATTCGTCGAAACAAAAAAAAATTAAAAATTATAATTTAAAATTATTTTTGTCATATTTTTATAGCTTGACCCCCCTGACTCTCTTCAGTTATTTCTTCACGGGGCGTCAGTTAGTTTCTTGTTTGAACATTCCTGGACTTTGTCCGCAGCAAAACAAGGAAAGTGGATGCGTATCCTTTCAATCATTCATCTTTTAATGATTTATTATTTCTTTTCTTTTAATTATCTTTTTTCCTTTCAATGTAGCTGTCATTTAGCTATCAATTTATGATAGCTCACAATGACAGCTATATTGGAAGGAATAAAGATTTCAGACAGAATAGACAGCTGAAACAGAAGTACAGCTGAAGAGACAGCTTCTACTTAACAGCTATAAATGACAGCAGTTGCCGAATGATCACAGCAGGACAGCTAAAAGGACAGCCATCTTTCCATCAGCTGTCTTTTATACACTTGCAGCATAGAAAGCTGTTTTTCTTCTGTCTTTTTCAGCTGCTAATTCGGTCAATAGCTGTCCATGAGAAAGTATCTTAAACTGTTTATTGTGCCAATTATATGAGTTAATATTTTAGAAATTTTTTTTTCTTTGTAATTGATTTTTTACGATGAAATATAAAATGATTAAACATGTTACAAATAAAATGTCTTTGACTTTTCATAGACATTTCAAATGTCTATGACTTTACATTAATCGTTGAATATAACAAATCACTTTAATTGCTATCAATCAGATATAGCGAGAGACATCATCAATAGATTATCAAGCGGTAGTCTCAGTCCTAACATCTCTCAAGTCGTACCCTTCTCTCAAGCGCTCGCTTTTCTAAATTCTCCGCACGGAGATTCTGTTCTGGGAAATGTAATTGTTGAAATATCCTAGTCCGATGACATTAAATTATTACGATTTAGTAAGTAAATTTAATGTAGTTTGTCATAGAGCAAGTAGAATTTGAGTTTTTTTGTTGACTGTAGGAATAGAAATTGGATTTTATATTGCGTTAATTATTTTGACTTGAAAATAAAACAATAAATGATTATTTCGTTCTTTGAAATTGTTTTCACTTTAATAATGACATTTACTGTGTAGTATTTCTTTAGTAATATTTTTTGTAAAAGTACAATGGCTGTCGCCGAGTTTTTTAATGACATCACAAAGTCTCTGATCTTTGAAAGCATAGTGGGATTTTTTATGGTTACAACAAAACAATAGTCTGATAATGAAAATTCACAAATTTATAATGAAGTTTTTAGTAATTCGTTATCATCCTTCTTTTTTAGAATGAGGGGGTGAGGTACAGAGCTGCTAATTATCTACATTTTTTAAGAATTTACATGAATAAAAAATCTCAAATATTTCAGAGTGATAGATCGTAATTATATTGTGATCTATCCTATTATAGATTTACAGAGATGATAAATTAATTGACTATTATTAGATTTATGCACTAAGATCTTGTATAATTCTTTGATAATTTAAATAGAATACTAAGTTATTATTTTATTAAAGTAATTAGAATGCTGCAACATTTTAGTATTAGAAACTTGTTGCACAACTTTGTTTATTTAACATTCTGATGCTATAATAACTCTTATTTATAAGCCAGCATTCCACAGCGCCTGAGCGAGGGCTTATATCTGTCTTGCCCCGCATCTTTAATATAGATCTTATATCAGTTAGATCAATGTTTTTAGAAGTTGATATTAGGATTGAGTTTCTGTTAAATCATTACAATTAGGGTTAGAGTTAGTGTTGCGTATTGTGTAAAAGTAATTAACGAATGGAGCAAATTGTATGTAGGCAAGAGGAGGGGTTTGTTAAAACCAAGACCTTGCTGTAAGCACTTGCTGCATTCTTCACAATGGCGAGAATAAAAATTTATTTCTGGCGAGTCCGATACTGCAAGATAAGCATGTTATTGTTCAAAAATCAAGATGGGGGGGGGGGGGGGTACAATCCTGAAAATGTACGGGTAAAGAGGATTTGAATAAAAATGTTCACTAGCGAGAATTTTGGAGAGGGGTTTCTAGCTAAAAAATTATTGAGATATTACCGTGAAAATTGACCAAGATTCTCTGTTCCAATGTTAGAAAGCTTTTTACACACTGTATAGGGAAAAGATCTGTGAAAAAGACTATTTTTGTAAAGTAAGCCTTACCAATTTAGTGCTAACACGAAAATTCTCAGACTAGGAGTTTTTAATGTTGTTGTTTTAGGGTTAAGATTAAATAAGGTTACGTTTTATAATGGATTGTCGGACCGATTTGTAGTGATAGTGCAATTCAAGCCACTTTTGTCAAGTAGCCTTTTCGGTAATTTTACTATTAAAGGCAGTGCATCTGACTTGAGATATTGCGCTGCTGTTACAGTAGTCACTAGGTATAAACA
Organism: Oconnorella tubifera; assembly: GCA_034700105.1. Taxonomy (NCBI): domain Eukaryota; kingdom Metazoa; phylum Annelida; class Clitellata; order Enchytraeida; family Enchytraeidae; genus Oconnorella; species Oconnorella tubifera. The sequence goes on along the minus strand of JAQIXG010000879.1, from coordinate 22,893 downwards.
TGGATGAGTAATTCTTCCCCAAGCGTGGCGCAACTAGTCACATCTTAATTTAAGGGTGCAAAAAACCCGAATCAAAACTATCTTTTTATCTTTAAGATTAAATTTGAAGTCAGAATGCGATTGCTATTACCATTTTGAATGGGCATCAAAAAATCCTGTCCCAAAAATCGAATAAAATATTGAAATGAAAGCACCTCGACTCCTCCCACTCATATATTCAGCTATCCTGTAGTAAGAAGTTTGTTTTGTTCACACAGAAGCAGCTGCAGATGTTTAACATTTCATGGAAGAGCCTGGAGATACAGAGGCGTTATTAAATTTCTGAATGAGCAACTAGGGTAGATAAGGCTAGATGCCTCCCTGCAGTTTTATAAATATTAGCAATTTTCAGTCAGTTTAACTATAGAAAGACGTTATTAATTCTTCTCAATTAGCCTATATATCTAAAAGAATAGAAATAATTTATAAAATAAATTAGACTGGTAGAATAATTACAGATTTCACTGGTAATACAATTCCTATAAAGCAAGATTTATTAACAGTTTTTTGACTATAAAGACAAATTAAAAGCATTGAACTGATGCAGCGAAACTTTGCACGAAACTATTTTGTGCACCGTGCCTGCCGCTTCTTCAAGCCTACAGGCAACAGCTGCCCAAGGCAAGATGGCTCTCAAACTTTGTTGCCTATATTGCCTGTAATACGTCATCATTGCCTTACTCTACACTATCCTCTAACTGCTGCTGTGAACACAAGCAAACTCGTTCTTTTATAATTATTACATTCTCGCCTTCGTGTTATCTCAACTTTCTATAAACTACATCTTAAATTTCTAAGATTTAAAGCATTTGGAAAATCTCGGCAATATTGTTCCAGCTTGAATTCGTATGCGAAAATTACATAATAAATTAAATCGAGTTTGTAGTGTAGTCTAGGCATAGATAGAAATAGTGTAGGCTCATACAATTCATTTTATTAACAATATCAGCTAGATTAAGTGCTATTCTAGATATCTGAGACGGAATTAATTGAAGGAAGAGTATTTTGCGTAGGCCTACGTGCTATAATAGTGCTATAAACTCGGTATCGCTAAAAGGAATAATAATTAGAGATTTCATTGTCCACTAATATTATTTTCAGGCAAGTTATATGTTTTATGTAAACTCTAATGAATGTCTATATTGTATTCTATTACATACAAAGGCGGAGGGAGGGGGACTGAGGGAGCTCATGGTTATAATTGCTAGTTGTGCAATGCGCATCAAATACAAATGTAAAACATCGAAAGATTCCACAAATAACAAAGAAATTATAGGCTTACGAAATTACTACATGACACATAAAGGTCATCAGAAAATTGTATAAAGAACACTTATCATTAGAACCTTAAGGATTATTCGATTTAAAAAGTTGCTGCGATTTTTTCAATTCTTATCACAAGCTCTCCTCCTCCCTCCGTGCTTTTTTCTGATATTACAACTCAGTCTTAAAAATCTTGTATTAAAAACACAAAAAAACAGGTTTTCCGGCTTCTAGAAACTCCCAGAATAGTGAAAGTAATATTATTATTATTTTAAAGAATTTTAAATCAGTCTAACAGCAATGAGCTGAAACAAGACGTAAAACGAGACATCAACTTCCGTGCTGATAACTTCTTATAAACAATTGCAATACAATGCAATTGCAGTAAACAATAGTCAATTTGATACAAAGCAACATTGATTAAGATAGCTTAGATATATAATAATAGGCTGGTAATTATAAGCATTACTTTCAGTAACTGTACAATTCTTTGTTAGGCGTAAACCACTGATCATATTGTAAAGATTTTATATTGTCTGTGCCTATTGATATTTCTTTCTGCATGCGTAGAAAGCATGCTTTCATATGTAACACGTTCGACGTAGCTTAATTCAGTCTCGAATCAGTATCTTAAATAAATACAGATTTCGGTAATAAAGCGATTTCCTAATTTTCTTTCAGTCTGCAGTTTGTGCATGCGTTAGGCAATACATTCACGTGTCTGAGCGATGAATTACACATTCACATTGCATCTCAATAATTCAGCGCTAACTCAATACAAGGCTGTTGCATCTGCATTCAAAGTTATCCCAGATAACTTGCATTCTCTGCAGCATTACGAAACTTTTTCAGAGTGCGGCGAGACTGCAGCCACTGCGTTCATGTAAATATATGGTTGATTGGAAGCGTTAATAATTACATCCTATGGCAGATGTAATTATTAGATGTAGCATAAGATGTATCAATGATTCAGTAGATATGGTATTAATGTAGAGCTATGTATTGGATTGATGGGCGGAATCAAAAGTTTTTATTAAAAATATCAGAAATAACATTGTTAGACAACTCTTTTAAATTCGCATAAATAAATTCTTGCATAGTGCCAGATTTCGTGCATAAAGCGAGATTTAGGAATATAAGTACACAAATCCATTTTTTTTGTAATAGGCAGGCATTATATCTGAATTATATCTTTTATCTATATTTTATCTTTATTTGTTGCACAAGCTTGGGAATCTGTCGAGAAAAGCATACAGCTGAAACAGCTGCAGCATCAGATAATATCTAGGCCAAACTGTAGACAAGAGTAAATAATATTATAATAATGGAGTCGTCTATGCTAGGAGCGAGAGAGAGAGAGAATGGTCGTTTTGTATTTCTGATAAAATTATGAAATGTAAAGAGGAAAAGATATCAGAATTGAAGTTTTAAAATGTTTAATACGAATTTGTATGGTAAATATCTAGCAGGCCTTACATAATGGTAAAAGACAATGTAAAAAAACGGCTTAACATTATTTCAAAATAACAGTAAATAAATCGATCAGTATAAAGAATACTATATAGTGAATCTATTATAGCAGCCGAATAAGAATGTGAAAGAACACAGACTAATCGTATTCGTACAAAATCTCAACTGAACTCTAAAATGTCCAATATTTGGCCAAAAACTATACAAACGAAAATTCTGTGAATTGACTCATTGAAAATTCTTTATAAAGCAACTCCTGTGTGTTTCAGTACACAACAACGCTACACAGCCTAACATCAGGGAATAAATCTAAATGCTCAGATGGTAAACTATTTATCTAGTTTCAGTCATTATTATAAGCAAATAAAAAAATTGTGTCATTTTCTCGCAGATTCAGCTATATTTGAAACAAATCAGATCGCCGAGTCGATAGTATTGCTGTGTTGTAAGCAGCCATGGCGAACTATAAAGCGAAGAAAGCCGGCATAACGTTAGCGGCTCAGAGAAAAAAGGAAGAGGTATATAGAATGAAATTTTATTTTAAATAAATGAAAGCAAATTTAGTTACAATATGAAATGAATTTTATAGACATTTTTATGAGCTAATTGCTCTGATATATTTAAAGGCAAGTTGAAACCTTATTGCATTGTTCAGTTTGATCCTAATTTTAAGAATGTTTTGTTTCAATTAAAAGATTTCTTTATAAAGGCAATTTTTAAAATTATGGATATGAAAGCCATAAAATAATCATGGATGTTTTGTGATAGTCAAATTGCTATCTTTTTCAAATATGTTATCATTATATAGGTCTAAAATATTGTTATCTTTTAAATTTAATGTGTACATGTTAGCTTATTTCAATAAAAAAATAATGATTTCTATATTTTTGATGCTAAAAATGTGTACACTTTCATAATCATATTTCTGTAAACAGCCACTGAAGGAATCATTCAATGTTTTATTTACTTTTTATTAGAAATACGATGTGGAAGAAAAGTTAGGTACACCTGAGAGACTTGTTACTTGGATAAATGCTGTGTTGGGATCAGATCATCTTCCTTGTGTATGCTCTCAATACATTTCAAATAATATTTGCCCATTATTTTGTATATAGCGCTTGTATAAACTTTGTATATGAAATATACTTAGAATTCATAAGAATAATTGTATCAGTTTTAGTAGTATATAGTCCAGAACTTAATGTGTAATTCAAAGCCAATCATAAGCAATCAGATCACAGTATCGTCTTCAGCTTTTAAAAGGGAATTTTTTAACATGTTGACGAGCTGTTTAAGTTTTTTGCTAAATAGTTTCAATGTTTTTATCATTTATGTAATATTGATATTATTGACTTGCTATATATTATATTTATATGGTGAAATAAATGGATAAATAAATAAATAAATGTTTATTACAGCCAAATTCTCAATGGAGGAAGATGCAGTTTTGGATGCGAGATGGTGTTGTACTTTGCAAGTAAGCTACTTCACTTATATTTTCAGTTGAAATAATATCATTAAGTATGCTTAATTAATCAATTTATTAATAAATACATTACTTTGCATATTATCATTCTTATAATATATTATCATTATTGTCTGATTTAATGAGTGAGAAATGCTGTTTATCATTTTATGTGTATGTTTGTCTGTTTAGATTAATCAACAAGTTACGAGAAGCAGCCAGTATGCCCGCTATTAAGTACCAAGGTAATGCTCACGTGCCCCTTGTGGCACAGGATAACATCGATATGTTTAACAAGGCAGCCGTGGAGTATGGTCTACCTGAGAGCGCTTCCTTCCCCAGTCTAGATCTGTATGAGGCACACAAGGGAACATTCTACAACGTCATCTTGTGTCTCAATAAACTGGGAAATGAAGTATGTTTTCAATTACGATTCTTTTTTATTCGAAGATGCTACATATTTCAATTTGTTATAAATGGCTGTGTGTGGACACTCCTTAGCTTAAATCCTTAACTGTTAGTAGCTAACCCTAATCATACATCTACTGTGCACTGACCTATACTACAGGGCTAAGGAGAGCATGGCTTCAACAAAATAAGGATGTAATAAAAGTGGCTTATTTTTTCGCAGGTAGGGTATACGTCTTGAAAAACAAAAAAAATTGACCTTAAGTATCAGTTGATATAAAGTGTTTGCAAAATATGTATTTTAAAGCCAAATGTAAATTAAATATGCCTATTTATAAACTGTGAACAACTAATATCATCAATAAATCATTAATTGTATCATAATTTCCTCTAAATGTCCTGTCTTTTCAAACAGAATTTTTTTTTCATTTTTTCAAATGCTTTATGTTGCTACTAATTAATTTTATAACTAGCAGCTCTATATTTCACTTTAATGTTCTCATATTTCAGGCGAACAAGAAAGGTTTCTCACCAAAGTACCAGTATGTAGAATCTCCTCAAAACAATGACGTTCATTCATAGATGTTAATACACGGTGCACCAAGAAAAAAACTATTCTTATCCAACAAAACTTAAAACTTTATACAGCTCTGTTGTGTACATGCGTTCACTCCAACGATTAATAAATTAAATCGCTCAGCAGGATTGAGACTTATATGCAAAAATGTTTAGTAAAATAAAGGTAGTCTGGTGTAGGTTCTGCAATATATGTATATTACAGGTTTGATGTAGATACTATTGATATATACAGTATATGTTATCCGTGTTTTATACAGGATCGCTGACTTATGTACTTAAAAATTAAGTGTGGTGGGAGCTAAGACATTTTTAGAGGATGTACTTAAAAATCTCGCAACCTTTTTATAGATGCCCTTGAAAAATGTACACATTTTTATGTAAATCATAAACTCTGATTAGATCATAAGATCATCTCAGTATAGATCAATTTTTAGGTCATCTCAATATAGATCATTTTTAGATCATCTCATTATATTCAACATGTTATCATGACTAAATAACAACATTGAGAGATGAAGTGTCTGCCAAATCAAAATGAACGTATAAAGTTGTCTGCGAAATCAAACTATGCACCACATACAATTTGAGCATTACGCAAATTGTATAATACTACATTTCTAGCTTTACATTGTATTGTTCTAACTTTTAAATCGACTTGTAGTTTGTTGTATTATTTAATTTGTATTATTTATTATTTAGCTTATTATGATCTTAGCAATTAGAAATTGTTGAATAGAATCTGTATCGGATTAAATTTTCTTGGCAGTCTTAACTTAATTGATTGATCTAAAATTTGTAATTTGAAGTTTCAGGCTACAACATTTTAGGCAATTTATTAAACTTTGCTATTCTAAACACATGATACATTTAGTTATTTTATTTGTGTCGCTACTAATTTAAATTTTAATGTTGTAAATGCTATCCGAATGATTTTCAACACATTATTATCAGTAATAATCAGTTACAATTGTAACATTTGCTCACAATAGTGTATTAACATTAATCAACCTATTTAATATATAGGTTGTATAGGATCAATCTATATAATATATTAATCATAATAAATGATGGATGTAATGCTACAGTAATGGTATGATTATTTCAAAATTCTCTACTCATTCCGTTTTTATTTAATTTGGAATAATGAAAACAAAACTAACCAAAGATATTATTCTAATAAATATAGATTTACTGACAATGTTAATAATGTACAGATAAAGTGCACGAAACAACTACCCACAGTGCAAACAGAAATCTATACAAGTTAAACGATTTGTTAAAATAAACGTTATGTTTATAAACTCTTTTAATGTTAAACGAATAAACGTAAACATACCGGAGTCCATTTCAAGACAATTACATTCAGAAATCAATATAACACACCCCAGAGTTGAAACTCTAGCGTAAAAATGCAATTAAATAGCAGAAATTTGAGTGTTTGCTGACGTCACATCAGCACAAAAGGGCACAATTAACACGGCTTTCACAAAGGAAAGTGATGTTATTAACCGGGTTTCCACAAAGAAAAGTAATGAGTGACGCTGGTATACGATATAAAATGCTTCATGTCATTCATCTTCTATCACTTGTAGCCTATAATTAGCTGAAGAACTTTCTAGATTTCCCTGAAATTGTTGCGGTATTTAGCAAAACAAAAATTCATTGCAAAATATTATCGTGACCATTCAAAACGGCCCAGACAAATGGGCCCTGACTATTAATTCTTAGGGTTAGGGTTGGAGTTAGGATTCGGGTGAGGTTTGAATGTAGGGTTGCTGCTAGGGTTAGGGTTAAGTTAAGGGCTAGTTAGGCTTAGGGTTATGAATTGACGGGGCCATTTTGTCGAATACTGAATATTATCTTCAATATAAGATATTTGTATTATTGCTTCACAAATCTGTACAACATATTTAATATTTCAATCTAAACTATCACACACGTAACATAGTCAATTGAAACCCAACAATAATATCAGAGTTAAGATAATTAATATATAAATATTCAGCCATTAATTAATTAAATTTATATTCGGATCAAAATAGTTTTAAGACTACTGAATGTAACTGCGTTATTTTATCATTTAAAGCTAAAAATATAAAAAATCATTAAGATGAAACTTTACATAGAGAGCTTGCAGCAATTTTAACTGAATATAGAAACAGCATTTTTTGCAAGCTGATAATTATTGCACATTTCAATCAAAATAGCGGTATTTTCAAATACATCTAATAGAAAATTTCAGCGCAAACGGACTACCATGTGAAAAAGAAAAATTCAAGATTGTACATGTCATTAATGTTACAATAACATACATAAATAACAGCGCAGTGTGAAAATTATTATTGTCAATTCATATTAATATATGATCGAATAAATAAATTAAGAAAGTTACGAAATAACGCAATAGAAAACTTTGCAGAATCATTTGCAAATTTTTAAACAGTGCGTGTGGCTAGTGCAATTTTTTTTCTACTAAACGCATATATTAAAGAGCTGAATTTTTTAAAATGCAATTAAATTAAGAGTCTAAACCGATCGCAACATTTGTATTAGTTAATTGCGATGTCAAAATATAATTTCATCAAATTATGCAAAATATAGCAAAGAAATAAATAACGCATCAAATTGAAATAAATTCATTAAAGTGATGAGACTAGTGCATTATTTGAGTTTGAGTGAAAACAAATTTAATCAATGAAATATAACAGCCAAATAATTCTATTTCTGCCAGGTTTCACGACAAAGATTTATCGCTAAATAGCAGTTTATCAATCAAAATCTCCATTCGGATTAAAATTCAAATAATTTAATCAACGCTTGCAAATTTGATATCAAAACTACCGAAACTTTACACCCCATTAGCTAACAAAAACTAGCTAAATATTAGCGAATAACCTAATTGTATGATAAATTTAGCTAAAATCAGGATAATTCGCTAATATTGAACTAATCGAAAACTATTAAACCATGCAAGCCGTAATCCAAAATCCACTTTAATAAATAAACAACAATTTCAAGATAAATTTTTCTCACAAAACCTGACATTTCTTATATTTATTGCAAACAATTCCTACAACTATACGGCCGATAATTCACGCTAGTAAACAACCGAGTCGTCCAATCACAGTGAACGATAATGAACGGAAATAATAATAACTGGATGAATTGCTAACTGCTATTCTCTTGATTGGTAGAAAAGAATATAACCAGACTCTGATGTCTTCTGCATGTCAGACGCTAGACCGTAAAAATCTTCTATAGCAGATGATTCTATTTTCTGTAAAATATAATCATACCTAATATCAGTGAAATAGATACAATATCTAATATATCATACTGTCTACTATCAGTGTAATAGATATGATATGTAAGATATTGCAATATCTACTACCAATACATCAGATACCATATCTAACATACCACACTGTCTAATTACTATCAATGCAATAGATATAGTAACTCATAGATAATACCGTCTACTATTGATACAATTGATACACTATGTAACATATCGCAATATCTACCATCAATAGATACACTATCTAACATATCTACTATCAATAGATATAATATCTAAGATATTATAATGACTGACTTACATCTACAATATCGTCATCAAAGAGAAGCCAGAGTCCGTGACTCTTAACAATGCTGATATAATGACCACGACTGAGTCCACTACCGCAGTGTATCACCACTGATATGAGGTCATACATACGATCGGGATTACAGGCGTCATCAGACTGTCGCAAATAAAACACAAAGATAATTCATTTCATTTAAACGTCATGGATTACTGTCAAGGCTCGTTAGTGAAGTGGTTAGAGCGCTGGAACGCAACATATCCAGATTCAAATCCCAGATAGCTCACTATTTCTCTGACCCGCTACACCGTTTTATAATGCGCTTAAATTAACAGCTATATCTAAGACATCGTTATAATATTACAATCCATGACGTTAAATATAACCTTAACCGTATTACATATAGCTGCCAATTTAAAGGTCTCTTACTAAAGGGTGCAGCAGGTTAGAGAAATAAAGAAAATTCATAGAAATCAAATCCGGATCTGTTTTGTTTGAGTCCAGTGCTCAATTGATGATATTTTTAACTACACCGCTAAATGTAAATTAAAATGGTAGCAGACCGTGTTGAATAGACGTAGTTCCAGAGGAAAGACAACTCTGTAGGAAAGTTTAATGGATCGGTTCGGTTGTTCTAGTTTGAAACGTTTCAAATGTAACGCAAGTACGTGCGGCAGCTTCTTCACTCTCATGCTACAAGGCAATCACGCGATGTTATAGAATATAAAGGACATGAACTTGTTTGAGTAATTGCTATAGACAAAGTGAATATAAATGTAGTCAAAGGCAATAACTTAGTCTGAATGATTGCTATAGACAAAGTGAATGAAATGTAGTCAAAGGCAACAACTTTATTTGAATGACCGTCTGACTTTAGTTAATAAATGATGTCAGGTAAAAGATAATCTAATCAATTAAATAAATCATAAATTTAATATTCAAGTTGCAAGATATAAAAAATAAAAAACTTCTATAAAACATAAACATATAAACGACTAAACATCAACTACAAAAATCAACTGATGAGCGAACGCTTAACACTAAATTCTTTTGCTTAATATCTACCAAATAAAATGTCCCTTAAACTTAATCCTAAAACCCACGACTGATCATACCAATAACCAAGAATAAATTATAGAAGAAGAAAGAAATAGAATAAGAAATAGAAAAAGAAATAAAAGAAGAAGAATAAGAGCGGACCGTTTTTGTGCCTCCTGTTTACTGCAGCAAACTTCGCAATAGTATTTGCATTCACTGCATAAAGTCTCAGTGTTGCTGAATGCTTGTAGACAGTGAGTGATAGATGTGTTCTGTTCTACCTCAACGGATAAATCTAAGAAATCCTCCTCTTTGCTTCTCACCTAATCAAATCAAGACGGATAGTCAAAAACGTCATTATTTCATGACTTACCATTCGTTTACAAATATGATGCATCAAAGAGATATGAAATAAATAAATCCCTATCCTCTTATGATTGGGGCTGGGATCTGAGTTAGGGTTAGGGTTAAGCGCAGGGTTGATTAAGGTTAGAGCTATTGAATAAATTATTAGGGTTGATTTGTCAGAATAATGCACCAATGGGTACAATTTTGTTTGGGTACAATTTTTTAGATACGACTTTATTAAAAAATATAAATTTTGTAATACACAGAATTTTTATAATAATTTTGTAATTATTAAGATCGACGTAAGACATACCTTCAGCTGTTGATAATTATAACGTACAGATAAGTTTAAATACATAAAAAGATATCTATCTAAAGATAAGTCTAAACAGATAAAAATATATCCATCTAAAGATAAGTCTAAACAGATATCCATCTAAAGATAAGTCTCAACACATAGATATATAGAAATCTACGTACAGATAAGTCTAAACAGTTGAAAAGATATCAATCTAAAACCTATATTGAAACATAGCTCCATTAAAGAATAAATAAATAAATACAATCTACGTACAGTCTCGCAGTTGAGACATCGCGTTTCACTTGTGAAGGTTCCTTGGAATATCTCATGAATCCATGTAGGATCAGGTTTGCTCGGTGTTTGTCCTATAGATATTATCTTTGCCTTCTGCTGCTGCTGCTTCTCGGCTAAAACATACGCAATCGCCAGATGTTTCTTGTCGTTTAACGTCACATCAGTACAAAAATGTAACATATAGTAAAACACACATACTGTCAGAGAAACACATAGAAGTTAATTCATCAAATAAAAAAGTCTACAATAACGATTTATAAAGTGAAATAAAAAATAGAAGACAACTGTTCGATTAGATATTACTTATTACGTACTTTAATTCACGATTTAATAATGAAATAGAAACAACGATATTACTTAGCAAGATATATAATAAAAATATCTCGACATTAAACTGTATTAATCTATTTGATAGAAAATAAATGAAATAGAATTAGAACCTTGCAAGAGATCAGCCACTGTGTTAAGTAGATAGTTGAGAAACTCATGCGCGTCATGTTGCATGTAATTATCAAACGATACTAGATATAGAAAACACAATAAATAACAATTAATAAAGTAAATAATAAAAATTAACCTATTTACCCTAGGTTTCGAATAAAAATCTATATATTATGATTCAAACAATGCGTTACTTTCTTTAATTTTATAAATTTATCGCAAGTACCGTTTTCTTTACGAAGTCTTTGAATGAATTTCTTCGGAGCGATTGAGCTGACTTTGCGTTTCTGCATCGCTATACTGTAGAAGAGATCAGCCAGACACGTCAACAGCGTTTCTTTTTTCTGATTCTTCGTTTGCTGCTTGTACAAGAGGACCATGTCTCGGAAAGGCTTACAGAAGTAGAGAGCTTGCAGGACAGAGTTGCAGTAGCAAGTGTTGCCAAACTAGAAATAATTAAATTCTTAGAATTATTAATGTAAAAACTAATTGTTAATATAATTGATTTTTGTTAACAAAAGAATGATGTGAAGTGGGAAGAGTCAAAATATAAAATCTAACAGTTTTAATTAATTCGCTACGTTTAAATAGGCGAGATTCCTACTAGGAGAGTTTCACGTAAGAGTAAACGAGTTTTCATCTAGTTGAGTTGACTCTACTGTTGTTAAATAAATCATAGAACTAAATTATAATTAAATGAAGATATACATTGACGAGTCCGACGTAATGCTCATTGAGGGGAAACGAGTCAGCCGCTAGCTCCTTCTCTAATTGCGATGCGTTAGGACCCTGTGATCATTATCATTATCATCATCATCATCATAATCATCATCATCATCATCATCATTATCATCATAAATAGAGATCATCATCATTTTCATCATAACAATTATTACTTTCAGCACAAAATTATTATAGTCTTTTTAATAAATATAGATTTTACATAAATTTATTTATACAAAAATTGATCTAATTATTATAAAAATAAATAAAAAAAAGAAAAAAAGAAAAAAAATAAAAAAGAAATAAAATGTCAACAAACCATTTTGTTTATCCGCCATGCTGTTTTCATGAAAATTATTTTCGTTTTTCTCGACGATGAAAAACAAATTTTTATTTGTGACATTGAGGAAGACTCTAGTTAGTTAAATTGACTAATTTATTTGTTTATTAATGACAGAATAAAGATTTCAATATAATCATGCATAGGTTAAATATATTTATTGACATTTTTAAGAAAATAACTTAAATAAGTCACATTAACGTATTATAAATACAGTCGAGTTTATAATTTGAATTCGGTCTCGGTCGATCAACAGTAATGAAGAGTTTTCAATTTGAAATTTTAAATAAAGTCAATAATTACAAAAAAATATTATCATTACTTTTTAGTGTAACGCAGTCATTATCGCGTTTGTGTCATCTTTTATATACGTTTATTGCCAAGATCAAATTTACACTTCATGAAAGTACAAATAATGTTGTCAAATGGGCACATGGGCTTAAGTTACATATTATTATAGAATGTTTGATACTTTATGCATACATTATGTATACAGTATGTATTATTTTTTAGCATAGGGTGACTACGACGATGTAGCATAAAAAATAAAAACACTATAATGTATTTTTACAAAGTTTAACTAGAATTAGTAAAAATCAATAGAAATACTACTAATTATATAAACACAATTGAAAGTATGAAATATAGAAGTCTGAGGGGAGGGGGGGGGGTGAGTTGAAAGCGATGTAAGGACCGGAAACAAAATCACTATGACTTCCAGTAATTATGACCTGTAATAAAATTTCTCTAATTCATATAAATATATATATATTTGAATATATATATGTATATTTTATCTTTATATCTTTCATTTTCTCTATCTAATACATATTTCTCTCACATTATTAACTATTTATCCCCCTCCCCTTCCCTCTGTCTTCCCCCTCTCCATCCCATCCCGTCCAAACTGATCCAGTTCGAATGATTAATGGTCACCATCACGCGTCCAACTAATCCATTCAGATTTTCACTCGTTCAAATTGAAAAATAATGCGGCTCATCGCCCGTACTGACGCTCAAAACGGAGGATTGTCTCTTCTTCCCCTCCGGCCCCCTAAGCCTCCTGTCCATCCCAGACGTTCAATTAAGTAGACGCTTAAACGGCGCTGAATTTCTAGTTAGTAAGCGCTCGTTCCAATTACTTGCGAAAGACCGCGCGAAGCTTTGCGTATCCGTCTGCGCTTTACGGTAAACTCTACCTGACCGTAAGATGTGCGGTTGCGTGAAAATTTAACGCAGCGAGGAAGGGACTGTTATAGCCCCGCTATAAAAATATGAAAACTGTATTTGAATGTTATAAAGATGGGAAGAATACTTATCGAGTAACAATATATTATATATGACAATAATTAAACGAAATTATAATTAAATTGAAAAAATATATCGCCCTACAATAACTATAATTTAATGTTGACTGTTTTCGTAATTGTCATTTGATAATTATTAAGCTAAGAGCAGTTTAAAACCAAAATGTAAACAACTCTAAAGATATTACTATTGTACAATTTACGTTACTAATATGTACAACTTAATAATCATCTTATATAATACGATTTATATTCTTTTTGTCTCATAACTTCATATCTTAAACCCTCATATTACTAACTTTCACGAATTCAACAATTGTTTAACTTCTTTAAAATTAATTTTATATCACGAAAGAGAACCACACTTTTGTCAAATCTAGTCACTCCGCCCTTCCTCGTCCATCCCGACCGAAGACTCCGCTGCTCTCCCCCCGTACGGAGCGCGCTAATCTCAGGAAATATCCGACGGGGTCTTTCGACGGCTTACCGACGTCGCTCGAAGAAATTGAAACCCGGAGCGAATGTAATTGGGGCCTTATAGAGTTTGATGTAAGGGTTAGGTGCTTATTTATCGGTTAGAGCCTATAGAGTCCAGGTGGGACCGGAGACCGGGAGAGAGTCCGGGAGGGACCGGAGACTGGGAGAGAGTGTAGTAGGGACCGGGGTAAAGTCCAGGAGGGATCGGAGACCGCGAGAGAGTCCGGGAGGGACCAGAGACCGGAGAAGGGTCAAGGAGGAACCGGAGACCGGGGGACGGGGGTGAAGGGAGAGACGTGGCGGAAGTGATGAGATGGGATAAAATCGCAAGTGATCGGGGCGTGAACCGGACTCGGAGAGATCTCGAGTAGATTAAGCGAGAGAAAATATAAACTCGCTGTTTTAGTTTTTATTTCGTCAAAGAGAGATGCTTGAATTAAAGTTGAATATTTATCAGTAAAATAAATTGAAGTTTATTGATGAAGAATTTTAAATAATAAGCTGTATTTCAATGCGCTATGTTGATACTGAAGAAATTTATAAGCATTGCAGATAAAGAAATATTATTGTATTCTTTAAAGTATATATAATATTATGAATATTGCATTACAGACAATTGGGCCTATAACAATTTGAATCTTGTTTAATTTCGTTACTATGTCTTTGAAATTGTAATCACTCACATCTTGCATTTAATATATCGCATTATATGATTTTATATTGCTTTATAAGTGAATAAACAAGCCAACATAATTCATTATTAAATTTAAATTACTTTGGATTTGCATTTGTTACGATAACAGTTGTAATTTAGTAGACGCTAGTAATTATGACTCTTTCTTGATTCAATTTGTAATCTCAAGATATATGCTAGACCCATATTTTCCTAATCAAACTCTTTTTCTAATTAGGCCTACCTCATTGTTGCAATTTAAGCATAATATTATTGTATCACCCTCAAATTTGCACAAGCCGTAATTAAATCAGGTTCGCCTCTCGTATACCGTAAACACGTGTTTGAAATCAGCACTTTTCAAATCTATTTAAAGCAAATGAGCTCCAGTCATCAGTTACGCTAGAAGTCTAATTTACTTACACGGTTCATCGCTATTACACGGCACATCAACTGACACGAGTTATCACTCAAATCAAAACCAGATGAAACTCATCTATCTGAACGCGCGAGAGATTATTTCACCGTTCTGCGAGAAAAAAGAAACAATTTTGTTCTGTATCCGTGTATATCAGGAAAATATAGTTTACCGTGCAGCTGGCAATTGTGAATTTTTACTTCGATAATTTAGTAAAGGAAATTTAGGCTTGTAAAAGTATGACATTGATGCCTTCGCTATTTAACTCTGATGTTAATCTTCGTTAACTAATATTGTTTTACTACTCATTTTATTATTTTTATTTATTGCTTAACTTCTTATATATAAAGCTGTTATTTGCTAATTTTAAACTTTTACATTACTTTATTCAAACGAAAAATTAGTCAATCAATAAAATTGAATGTCTGGAAAATTTCCGCAATTGGTAAGTAATGCCATTTATGGCATGTCATATGATTCAGATGAATTTTCGAGTCACATTTCTCTCAGAAATTCGAATTACCTTATTGGAAAGTTGAAACACTAAAGGATAATTTTCCGGCGATTAGGAATACCGACCAGGACTCCCCGTGCCAGGATCACGCTTCCCTTGTCGACAGATGGACCATCAACAGGAGATCGTTAGCTCTTTGCCTTCAGTGAGATTGCAATAATAGGAGGATCTCATCTCGAGTCTCTCTCGTATAATTATCTCATGAAATGAAGTGAGCCAGTCGACTGGCTGGCTGGCTGGCTGACTGGCTGAGGGTTGGCAAGCGTGACAGAGTCAGTGGCGCTTCACGTAATGGGGTGCGAATAACACTTGAACGAAAGAAAAGAAAAGCGAGCGCGAGGATGAATAATGGTGACAGGATTTGAGTTGCGAGCATTTTAAGGATCGGATGATAGAGACAAAGTTGACTGGATCCCTTCTTAATTCTGTCTATTGTATTATAATTTTTGCAGAGTGAAACACGAAGAAATTATAAAAAGATTTAAAATAAAATATTTCTAAATGTTCATTGTTTATACTTCATAGCGTATGTAGACATATGATGCATCGTATACAATATAGTTAAATAGACTATATTGTATTATTTTAAATTATCTTTTAATTTTCACAAGGCTTAAAACTCAAACGAAAACCGCACTAATGCTTATTTATCTAATCACTTAAGATGCTATTCGCTACTAAATGTAAATAAGGATTGGCTATAACCCACTCATCCTGTGCTCAGTTGTATTCATATGCAGATACCGGTAGCAGATAGCTGAATGCTGAACTAATTAGAGAAATCAAAACACGCGGGGCGCACGTTCGAATCCCGTTAAAATATACATTGAAACTATCTTGAAGATAAATTCACAGATTGGGGTGTAATTAGAAGCAAGTGAGGTAACAAATGCGCATGCAGTAGAGATTTAATAGCAGGCTATAGTAAATATTATAATTATTTTATTTGATACTTAGTATTCTATGTGAGAAGTACAATGCTAATGAAAAAAGCTTAAACCACTGTTGAAGTTGATTGCGTAAAATGCTGTGAACAACAAGCTAGATTTGCTGCACCCTTGAACAATGTAGTTAATAACTGTATATGAGGAATCGTGTCCCAGCAGTCTTAATCTTAAAAGAAGAGCATTTAGTGATTGATCTGACGTCATTGTCAGCTAAACAGCCACATAAAACGAACGCATGAAATCAAATACTTTAATATATTTCCAAACACTTAGTTCTTTGTCAACCAATCAGCAATAAATCAGTCATTCAATCATTCAATCATTCAATCAGTCAATTAGTCAATCAGTCAATCAGTTAATCATTCAAACAGTATGCGATATTGTTGTGTTAGCTTTCTTCCACATCTGCTATAGTAACCCTAGCTAGATGTATATTTTCCCGATCAACTTATAACTACCGAGTCTCTCTGTCTCATGGACTTCGAGTGAGACGAGACGCACACTTGGGACTACAAAGAGTCGGAGTGACACGGATACCTTCAAGTGACCAGACACAAAGTGATCAGTGATTATTTGTACAGTCGACTAATTTGAATGGTTCCCATCGTAAAATAAGATTTGGTACTCTAGCATATGTATCAAGGGTTAAAGTTGTTAGGAATAGAAGAATTATCAGATTAAAAATGCTGAAAAACTGTTTAATTAAGGTCATTTTAAAGTTTCGGTTAAGCATTAAAAGTTATTGTTTACATTAACGTTAGAATTATACGAAGAAATATATTGTGTCATGTTGATCGATGAATTAAATTTGTACTGAAGTTTAATTATCATAAATTAATCCAAATGACTTGCAATAAATCTTTCATGCTGTAACTAAACATCGTATAACATCTTATGTATCTACTGTATTGAATAGATATGCCATTTAATACAGCAGCAGAGATTTTTAACATTACTTTTTAATAACTTTAAACCATTATTACTATAACCAAATCCATCAATATGTCTCCTATTATAATCGACATTACATAGTCTCTCGGTTATTATTAACGAGTCGCGCGTCGCGGCGCCGTCGACGACAATCCTATTTCGTCGCTCGGTCGTCCTCGACTGATCTAATCGCGTCGCGTCCATCGCCTCCTCCTACACGGATGAACGATCTCGATCGTCGAGTCCTTTCGCGTCGGATATTCGTTTCGTCATGGACGAGTTACGACAGGGTCTTACAAGTTGCCACCCCCCTCCTTCCCCCTGAAAGTGTTACCACCCCCTCCCATTCTCCCCTAAAAGTGTTATTCTATCCCCCCTCTATAAACGTTTCCGCTCTCCCACACTCCCTCTTAGTTTCTCTCAATTTTAGAATATTTCATAAATTATATAGTAAGGTGAGAAAAGTTTGGATTCATTTTTCTTGAGTGTAAGTAATCCAGTGGCCTAGGTAAGGGGGTTGAGGAGGTTTTAACCCCCCCCCCCATTTGGATATAGAGATATTTTTGTAATATTAATCGTGGGAGTATAGCGATAACACCCCCCGCCCCTTTTGACAATATAGGAAAATTGTTTGCTTCGTATAATATAGTGTAATATAGTGTAGGGCTATTATAGTTTTATATTTTTCTTCAATGTGTTTTAAATCCTCAATGTATACTTTGATTTGTGCGTTTAAAAAATGCATTATAAGTAAAAAACAAATTAAATTATCGTTTTAATTCCAATATAATGATGATATTAACTAGTAATAAAATACTCCCTGACCCTAACCCTAATAATAACTTGAACCTCAAAGAAAAATTACTTCCAATACTAAACCGCTTGAATTTCTCATCGCTTCAACATGGCGGCTGTCCCTCATCCAAGATAGCGGAGGACAAGCTTGACGACGTTCATTATTCCCCCGGGGGAATGCTTAATGGCGTCGCCGCTGAACGGTTCACTTCCGGTTTGTCTTCGTCGTCAAAATTATCGTCATCATTATCGTTATGACGATGAAGCGCTTTGCGGAATATGCGAAGTGAACCCTGACGAATTAGGAAATTAGATAATATTGCTTGAGACTGAAACATCTATAGGCATGTTGTAGCTTGTTGGTGAAGTGAGAGAGAGTCGGACTCGGCGCCAATAGGTTCCGGATTTTAATCCCACTGTAAGCGTAATATTTCGCTAACTTGCTGCACTCTTAGTAAAGTATCTAAGTCTGTAATTACGAATGGGGAGTTAAAAGGAATTGAGCTTATATGCGCGTAAAACAGTTAAAAGTAGACGCTACAATATAAGAATATAATATTTATTTGATTTTTGTATATATTTTTGTTTTGCTATTGATATTTTATTATTTATTACTTGTTCTTTGAGTTATATTTATATTTGAACATATTGAATATTGCTGTTTTTTCAGTAAATAAAACTTCATATAACATGTAATAAATAAACATGTAATTGCATAAACACAAGACTGCAAGATAATGCAAATATTGTGGTATTAAAAAATTATATTCACAGGATATAACTTTATTTGATTGAAAGATCATCACATTATTAAATCAATCGACAATCATTTCTCTGTTGACGCATCAAATTATTCCAACATCGTTCTATCCTTTCTCTTTATTTCCTTGCTAAACTAAAATTTCTCAGCAGCCGCAGCAATTTCCCAGCAGCTGGACAGCTACGGAAACTGCTGCCCTCGCTGATCCCTCATTGGCTGAGCTCAGTCTGCCTCATCATCAGACGCTTCTGATTGGTCGCCCACTGATTGGATAACTTAAGTAAGAAAAGAGGATGAAATTAGTGTGAAATGAGTTAATTGCTGGAGAACGAGAAAGTCATTATAGGATCTCATTGAAGCGATTGACACTGTAGATCACGGATGCAATTAACATTAGTGTTGTTTTAGGAGTCTCTTTTAAATCTCTAGAAAGCTTTTTGATAGAATTCTATTGGCAGTATAGGATATTATAAAACGTGAGTGTATACAGGAATTGTACGCTTTAAAAGTAATGTAGCATTTATATTATAAAAATGGTTAATAGTTTCAATATTTGATATTTTAATATTTAATATTTTTTGGTGTTTTAAGTTAAGCTTTTAATACGAATTTTAAGGTTGATAAGAGAAGTATACGATTTCTATAAATATTAGCGATGATATTTAAGTTAAAATCTGGAATTTAAAGTGAAACAATATTCTAGCTAAGATTCATAACAATTAATCATTCAAATTATATTTCTAAAAAGTGTTATGTAAACAATTATCCTTAATGAAAATGTGTAATATTGTTAACTTAACAAAGTACATTGACAGTAACGTATACGTAACAGCTAAACACTATAGAATATAGATTATATACTCCGTGCAACACGAGTCAATTAAAATTACTGTTTTGTATTGGTTAATTAATGTTACCGTTTATTTCAGGAATGTAGACAAATAACTTTTAAAAAGGTCTGCTTACAAAAACAAACTACTATCAATGAAAGTTATGTTCATTTAAAACGTTATTATAATATATCACAATAAGATTTATCTTAAATCCTGAAAAATGGATATTCCATGTTTTCAACCCGCGTCCGACATGCTCGCAGTCGATCTCGCCAGATTCCGCCAACAAATCAACGAAAGTCTTCTCAAACTCCAGATGAACTCAAACACATCCACTTCCAATTCCCCCGAACAATCTTCCACACCACCTCGACGACAAGAACCAAAACCAAACCCCGAACATTCACCCGAAAAGGATTCCAAATCTGACTCACCAATCGACCCGGACTCTTGTGCTCAGGATACGACAGACAAAAGTAAACAAGCGCAGCGTGATGGTGAAGATAGTGAATCAATCAGTCCTCGAAAATTCGACTCGGCTCCCGTGAAAGTGGATCTCACAGCAGGACTCTATAAGCCAACTCCTAGGTTCTCCCTCGTGAACCTAATCCAACCGGAAACAATACAACGTCATAACAATGTCATAAGTAGAGTAAGGCCGATTACGTCATCGTCACATTTCTCCCGGAAGTTACCGACTGAGAAGTCAACGATGGAGCGCTGCGGGGAGCCGGGGGAGGACCAGGGAGGCCAGGGAAGGTGCTCGGGGTCCAGGTTTACTTCGTTTTTCGTGGCGGATATTTTGGCTTCTGATGTCATCGAGAGATGCTCGTCCGCGTCCGCAAGGGAACAGCAGGGTGGGGTCACGTGGGTAGGGAAGGGAGGGAGTGAGGGTAGGGATGGTGGGAGGAGGAGGGGTGATGATGACGTGGTGATAGATGGGAGGAGAAAAGAATGTTTACTTGACGTCGAGAGGATTACAGAAATTAGTGAGTAAAAAAATAATTTTGTTTCAGATGTTTTTTTTGTTAAATTACGCTTATTTCATTACTAGACTAATGGTAGCTTAACTTTAAAGAGATTTAGTAAATTTATTAAGCAAAAGAAATATTTTAAATAATCATGTCACATAAAGAACTATTCATTTGTTACATTGTGTAATCGCTATAAAGTGGGATAATTCTTTATATAAATAAATATTAGATGTTCAAAAGTAATATCATCATGATAAGCATGTTAAGTATAAATATTGATCTGTTTTCAAAGTGTACTACATACTTTCTAATTAGTTTCATACAGTCAATATGCATGCAGATCATAGCATACATTTTAAGGCAATATTTAGTCAATATTTTATCCAACGTTTCAATGCAGTTTTAAATATTAAATCGACCGGTGTAACGAATAATGACATTGCATTTTATAATCATATCCAATATTAACACTATATATTTCTCAAATTTATATTAGTTATTTAATTTCGACTTTTTTGCTAACAACTTGTTTTTTAAACAAACTTTCAAGTTCTGGAAGCAATAAACAATATCTAGAAGACATATATTCTTGTTCAATTACTTCCATCATCATTATTATCCAGATTCAAAGTCAACACCTAATCAGTTATCAAAAGAAACCAGTTAACCTATAATTTTTCAATTCACTCTGTACCCTGAATATGCCTAATTAATATCAGAATTAAACTAAAACCTTCTCGCCCTGCAACCGCCTACATTTCAATCACACCTCACACCCCACAATCGAAACCCCACACACCCACATACCACTCATTCGTATCCTACATCAAAGGTTTCTTTTCCTCACCTTAATCAAATTCATACTGTCCAAAGACTTTATAACACAACCTTCTAATACGCACTAATTTGTACATCCGGATATTGATCATGAATTTTGTAGGAGTGCTGACCCTATAGGTCGCCATATTGACTTACCCTACCAGAGGTGAGTCAACCTTACCTTACTACAGGTGACTCACCTTTCTTTCGCGACTGTCGATTAGTATTTCCCAAAAGGTTTTGCCGGAAATCTTAACATAACATAACAAAGCATAAAAAAGTAAAAACCAAGAGAACATTTCGAGAAGTCAGTTTGTCACTCCAATTTTATTTATTATTCTCACTTCACCATTATAGCTAAATTAAAAATATAACAAAGAATGTTTTTACTTCTATTGCAAATGTGATAATATTGCTTATATGATAAAACATGATTCGCGTAGAGTAAAACATTGAAACGCAAGGGCACTAATACCCCCAGAGGGTTAAATTAGTGATAATCTTGAAACTAAATAAAACCCCTCTCTATCTAAAGGGTTAAATTAACGATAATCTAGGAAACTAAAGAAATAGAGGCGGAAACAGAAGGTGTTAGGTTGATCAAAGGATTGCAGACATTTGTAGTTAATCACAAGGGGGCGCCACATTTGTAGTCAATCACAAGGGGCGCCACATTTGTAGTCAGTCAGAAGAGGGCGCCACATTTGTAGTCAATTAGATGATTAACTGTTAAAGACCAACTTGCTATCATCGAATTTAATTAAATAAACATTCATTACAAGGTGTCGCAACACATTCGAACCACCACGAAATATTTTGTTACTTAATTGTGCATAAAATAACACTGAGAATATGTGATAAAATAATACCTTGTAATGTTTTTAGATATTTTGATCAGACTTAGCATACTTTATTTAATTTATTATAGCATATATTTACTTGTAGACTTTATATTTTATCTACTAATTGTGATAAAATTACAAATTATAATTTAGATTTTAAAATATTTGTTAACATTGTCATTGTGTTTTATTGAGCCGTATAATCTTCATGAAAGAATCTATTATTAGATCTATAGTAGATATATTAGATCTATATTATAACAACTTTTACTGCATAATTTTTTATAGGCCTACAATCCCTCATATTAAAT